>WNHD01002232.1:0-25944 GCA_011057455.1 Ganaspis sp. Gsp50
ATTTCAGATTAAATTCACTAATCTAGAAATCTAGAGAAAAAAATATTTTAAATAATACAATATGTGAAATAAAATAAAACAGTGCGTAAAGAAATTACTTCATACACCGCTTTTTACTTCACGCACTGCTTTTTTACTTCACGCACTGTTTCTAAATTTACTTTACGCACTGTTAAGAAAAGTGACACTTCACGCATAGTTTTTGGTATGTAAAATTCAACTTTAGAGGTTAGTGTTGCAAAAAAATATTTTTTACAGTGTAGAATCAACTTATGTTGATTAATATAATTTATAATTAGCAGAATATAAACAAAGGCAAAAATGATATTAAAAAAATAAAACAACAAAATAATAATTCTTTTTCCTTTGAACTAAAAAACTGTAAAACTTGAACCGTCCATTGGAAAGAATCTTATCAAACCTGAGACTTCTGGAATGTTTTTTCAAATTGCTGAGCATTTCCAAAGGTCTTATCAATTTTAAATCCCTCTATGTCTGCTTATGAGAACAAGAAGAAATCAATATCTTTTATTTATCATAGGTAATATATTTGCAGAGATTAGAAGAATTTATAAGAAATCTACGTCTTGTGTCGTTTTCTCTAAGAAGAGATAATGAAAGTAAACGAGACGTGGAATAGTGTATATTTACTTTTCTTGGATAAACGTTCTCACCCTTCTTTGAGAAGAAAGATTATTTGGCGACGCTTTCAGAGAAGGTCTCTGCAGACCCTCGCTTTACCCTAGCCCAAATTGTTAATCGTACTTCACCCTCAGCGGAGGAGATATCGCGCTACACGTATTACCATCTGAATGTAGTCATTTGGCCGAGGTGCTATGGAGTGTTACGGGGGTTGTAAGCAGATACATTATATTATAGGAGCTATAATGTAATATGAGGGGCCGTTTATCGCTATGAAGAGATAAGGACCCCGCCAGTTATCCAGTTAGCGCTTATTGTTCAATGATTTTAGATCGTCCAGCGATACATGCTATTCTCGGACCAATATCGCTTGACGAGTGCGCAAATGACGGTGCACGTGCCCAAGCTAACGGAATACGATGACAAATGATTCGCGCCATTTCCTTTCTTTTTTCTATGATTTTATCGCCTCACTCTTATCGCACAAGAAATTGGCATCTATGATAGAATCTTTACTCATGGGACCTATTCTAAATAAGAAGTCACTCCAGGGTGATAAGTGATTTTTCTGATTCATTCGATGAATAGGTTTTCTACTCGCTTTCCTACTCGCCTTCCTAGGAGGGTGTTTTATTTGGAAATGGTGTATCATTGGCTTCAAAGCCTCTGGAATTACTTTTAAATATCGTGCGATGCAGATACTTTTGTATATATAAGCATTTGCCAGCCATTTTTTCTTCACTATTGTCTGAATTGATTGTAAATGTAAATTAATAATGTAATAAATATTCCAAGTAAAAAAGAATGCTAATCTAATTTGACAGAATAGGAAAATAGAATAGAGAAAATGATTTAGTTAACAATAATTAAATATAGCCCATGAATAGGAAAGCTATAAATCTGGAGATAAAATCGAGAGAAAATGGTGAGTTTTATGGATTGATTTGCGATATATTTGAATTGATAGATCTATTTTCCTAGTCACGACAGATTCGTATTCCCTGTGTTTACTCTGTTTCCCTTTTACCCTCACAGTTCCCTTGGTTGTCCATCCTGGTACACAACTGTAGCCCACACAGAGACAATGTGCGCTGCGGCTCGGGCCCAAGAATCCAACTGAACAGTATAATATGAGAGGTTGTGAGATATTTATGCGTCGCATTGTCTCACCGCACGTTCTCCGCGAGACAACGACAACTTCATTCGAGCTGGCCCAACCAAGTTATGAACCGCCTTGCTCTCTTAAGGTTAGGTTGTATATAGTATACGGCAAGCTGCAGTCGTGCATGTGTACATCGTATTATATTCGTAAAAGGCGGTATTCCCTCAACGTGTGTACATGATACGTAGACGGTAAACTCCAGTACACGTTCCCGTGTTTGAGAGATCTGCTCTCCGGGCGCCTCGTTACCTAAGTTACTTTAAAACTTCAGGCACACGGTATATCCATCCTTTCTATACACTTTGAAGATACGCTACTCTATTGGATAATAACAGTTTTAGTATCCGTTTCTTGCCATTTATCCATTTTAGCAACTATACGTTTCTTGGTGTCTCTTCATTTCTTAGAATTACTTCTTTTTTTTAACTATTCATTTGTTGATATCTCTTCATTTTCTAGCATTACCTCTTTTTTTGGAAACATTCGTTTCTTGATATCTCTTCATTTCTTAGCATTACTTCCTTTTTTGGGAACATTCGTTTCTTGATATCTCTTCATTTCTTAACATTACTTCGTTTTTTTGCAACACTTCATTATTTAGCACAACTTCTTTTTTGTCATCACTTCGATTTTTAGTATCACTTCATTGTTTAGCAACTATTCGTTTCTCGATATCTCTTCATTTCTTAGAATTATTCATTGTTTAGCATCACTTCTTTTTTTGGAAACTATTTGTTTCTTGATATCTCTTCATTTCTTAGCATTACTTCATTTTTAGCAATTTGTCCTTTTTTAGAATTACTTCACTGTTTAACAGGATTTAATTCTTAGCATCTCTCTAAACTTGAATTAGTCATCTTCTACTGATAAATAGGTGAAAAGTCGTCCACCTATTGAATTAGTAAAATTTTACTAATTGTTAGTAGAATATCACTATTTTTTAGTAGAAAATTATTAATTCAAATAGTAAAATTCGATTATTTAAATTAGTAGAAAACTACTAATTCAATTAGTAATTTTCTACTAAAAAAATAGTAATATATATAAATATTATTATTATGTATATTATGTATAAATAGTAAAATAGTAATAAGTAACTACTAAAAAGTTAGTAGTTTTATACTAACAATAAGTAAAATTTCATTAATTCAATAGGACGACTTTAGGACAATAGTGGACGACTTTTCCCCTATTCATTGGTAGAAAATGACTAATTCAAATTTAGAGAGATAACTTCATCACTTCATTTTTTAGCATCGCTTCATTTTCTAGCATCGCTTCATTTTTTATCATGCATTAATTTTTAAAAACTACCCACTTCTCGATTTCTCTTCATTTCTTAGCATTACTTCATTCTTTAGCATCGCCGTATATTTAGCAGCATTTCATTGTTTAACATTACTTCTTTTTTCAGCAACTACTATAGTTTCTTGATTGTTTAGCTTCACTTCTTTCTTTAAGTATCGCTTTATTCTTTTAGCCTCACTTTATTGCTTAGCATCACTTCATTTTTAGCATCTCTTCATTTCTTATTGTTAGCAACTATTCTTTTCTTGTTATCTGTTCATCCTTAGTAATACTTCACTGTTTAGCATAATTTCAGTTTTAGCATTTCTTCACTGTTTAGCATATTCATCAACTTTCTAGCATAACTTCATTGTTTAGTATATATGTCTATATTAAATTCTAGCAAGTATTTCTTCGTTTTACGATATCGCGTCATTTCTTATCATTACTTCGTTGTTTCGCATAACAGTATTTTCAACATCATTTTATTGTTTAGCATCACTTCATTTTTAGCATCACTAGATTATTAGCATCGCTTCATTTTTAGCACCACTTCATTGTTTTGCATCAGTTTTGTTTAGCATTACTTCATTTTTTTTAGTATCTCTTCGTTTCTTTAGAATATACTTATTTCTATAAGCAACTATTCATTCATTGTAGCATCTTTTTAGCAGATTTTAATTAATTCAATGACAAATTACATAACAGTCCATTAAATTTTTGCTAAATTGTTCTCCGATTCAAAAAATAAATAACTGCCAATACAAATTTAATGACCAAATTAATTGTGTGAAAATTCTTAAATTTCATTCATGCGGTTTACATTCTTAGAATCAACTTGCGGAATAAATTTCATTAAATTCTTGTAAATAAGTTCTTTGATTCAATTTTCGGCCTGAATTACAGCCTAGAATTTATTTTCGGTTTGAATCCACAGGCTTATGTAATTTTTAAATAAAATTCTTTGTTCAGTTTTCTAGATTCAATTCTTGGATTTTTTATTGCAATCTTAAATTCAATTCTTGGATTAAAATCAATTGTAATCTTAGATTCAATTCTTAGATTAAAATCAATTGCAGATCCAATTCTTCAATTTAATTTCTGAATTGAAGATTTGAACGAAATTGTTCAATTCTATTTTAATTCAACTCTTTGTGATATTTTTTCACACGAGTCATTAAACACATAATGAATTTAGTAATTTATTTCAAAAAAGTTAGTAATTTATAATTTAGATCATGGCTGTCGCATTTTTATTTTACCACATCTTCCCACTCACCCTTCTAGTCTCTTTTCCTCATTTTTTCTCTTGGTGTATTCGTGCTAGTTAATAGATGCTGGGCGGACGAGTGCCGGTTTACGAGCCCGTTAAGACTGAAAACGCGGCGGGAAATGAACTGTCACTGAATAGTGTAATTTAGAAAAAGTCTTATCGCTCCAGGCATTATGGATTTTTAATTTACGAGTGGCAGACTTAAAGCCATTGAGATTCGCAAAACTTTCGTGAAAGCCAGCAAGGAAGACTCGCTTTTTCAAGCCATTACTCCCTCAATTGACTAAAGAAATATATAAACGCAAGTGTTCTTTTAATTAAACTGAGCATATAAATTTTCCTATTAAGATCCCTTAAAATTCGCACATCAATTCTATTCGACCGACTGATATCAGTTTCCTAAAAGGCTTCTTGAGAATTGGCATTTTTTGACAAATAATAATCTACTAACGATTAGAAACTACAAAATCTACTAACTTTTGTTACTAATATTTATTTATTGGATTTCTTACTAATCATAATTATTTCTTCTTCTAATTCTTTTTCATCATTTATTAGTTGCATTTAACAAGAAAGTCGTACAGATTTCTAAAAATTGTCTACAATAGGACAATAATTATTGTCGTTACTATCCTTCCATTGTGCAGCACAAAAAGGTACTCATAAAAGAAATACCTTTTCTAGAAAATTAAATTCTAAAGCCCGCTGTGATTTTTTACAAAAGAGAGGAAAGTGCGGTCTGAAATTTCAATTAAGTCCCCTGGAGTTGAGGATATCATGGTGAAAGAGTTGACAGAAATCAGAGCGCGAACAAAACTGTAATCTAAGATACGGTGATAAGTTTCTTTCAAGAGAAAATAAAATTGTAACTTCCACCCCCAAGAGACACGAGTCTTGGAAATGAAGAATTCACCTCGGATGAGTGCTTTTCATGCTATTATGAATTTGACACTGAATCCCTACAGCCTACACGCTTATACATTTATCGAATAAACGTCCTGAATGCAACTCCCTTTTTCGACAATCCAAAGAGAGAAAGGCAACGCGAGTTAATATCTTCATAGAAGTGGAGACATTTCATGAAATAAAAATGTCTTCAAACCGGTAGGATCACTCTGCCACTAGAGTGATAAAGATAAAAGGCAACATAGAAAGAGAAGATTTCAACCCCACCTCAGCAAAGCTAGAAGTGCAAAGCTCCAAAAGATATAGGGCGCCCATTCATGGATTCGGGACAGTCGAGTGGTCCCCTTTTTGGTGAAGTCAAAATTTTGAATGGCACCTTTCACAATGACTCTGTATGGACTCACGGAATCCTGAAAGGGAACTCACTTTATTATAGTCTGCTGGCTGAGTTCTTTCATGGTTCGCGGAGATCACATTTTCTGCTTTTTGGAAATCACAAAACCACTTCTCGAGTGGCTGTCGCATCGTCCGTAATTTATAGCATGACTCTGTGGAAAGTACACAAAAAAAAGATGATATTCTCTCCTGTTTCTCACGGGAGTGGGTGACGGAATGACCGAGGTGCTGAATTAGCCTCGCATCAATCTATCAACTTGATTCAATTTCAATTTGAGCTGGATAATCAGTTTTTGAAGAAGAAAAAAAAGTGAGCAATATTTTGTTAACGCACAATCAGAGTTACGTGTGGGACCACCACCTGCGGTCAGTTACACGAGCTACCACTTTGCGCTCACTTAGCACTACAGAAACAACAATTTAGCAAATGTCCCTACCGTCAAATAAATTTTACGAAATCACCCCATGATATCGTGTCACGCTGAGACTTAACGGAAAGGTAGAAATTTCCGAGTATCGTGCTCCGTCGTCAGTTGTTTAATATACTTCCCTTCAATCTAATAATGAATTTGGTTACGTCTGGGGTAACTTTACTTATCAGTTTTATTAATAATAGAATTTGGTTTAATTGTTCTTGAAATGAGTCAGAACACTAAAAGCTTTTTACTTCAAGTGAATAAATTTGTGGAAACATTTAAATGATTTATTGCCATTTGGTACTTCCTGCGGAAAAAATACACAAAATATTTGGCAATTGTCAAAAATTGAAAAGAATAATTGTCAAAAATTGTAAAGAATAATTGTCAAGAATTAAATAGAATAATTGTCAAGAATTAAATAGAATAATTGTCAAGAGTTGACAAGAATAATTGTCAAGAGTTGAGAAGAATAATTGTCAAAAATTGAAATGAATGATTTTCAAAAATTAAAAAGAATTACATCTCTATTGTTTTTTAATTCCATTCATCTGTAAGTTCAAAGAATTAATTTTTAAACTTCTTATTTGTTTCTCGATTTGTCTTTCATTCTTGATAACAATATTAATCTTCACAATATATTAAATTCTTTCAAAAATTAGTCCTCGATTCCCTTTAATTATTTCAAGAATTATGTTTTTTGAATTGTTCCATTTTTCTTCATTATTACAGGAATTTATTGTGAAGGTATCAGACTATTTTCAACGTGCTTGCAAGATTTTTAATTAATAAAACTTGTAGCTCTTGAATTCCTGTTAATATTTGTCAGAATTATAATTATTTCAAGTTCAAATTGTTAATATCTTTAAACTATAACGTGAATTTATAAGTAATCGTGTTCTTCTTGATTTTTGCAAAAATTAACTTCGGAACTATTGAATTTCTTTTAATTTTCTCAAGAATAACTCGTCAAATTGAATTCCTTTTAATCCTCTCAAGAATTACTTATTAAATTGAATTTCTTTTAATTCGCACAAAAAGTAATTTCACAACTGTTGAAATCCTTTCAATTCTTTTCCGAATAACTGTTTTCGAACTGTTCAATTCTTTTCCGAATAACTGTTTTCGAACTGTTCAATTCTTTTCAATTATTGCAAAAAATGAATTGTCGGACAATTCAATTCTTTGTAATGCTTGCAAGAAAAAATAACGCTCGATTCCTCCTTCCAAAAATTAATTATCAAATTCTTGAATTTTGTTCACTTTTTCAATCATCAATCTTTGAATTCTTTTAAATTATTATAGGTATGTAATTCGAACCTCCTTCTCTTCTTCTTAATATTAAAATTTTTAATCCTTGTGAAAAGTAAAAAAAAATAAAATAAATGTCAGGGAGATGAGGAGATTCGAATTAAATAATGAACTAAACAATTCTTTTGAATTCTTTAATAAATTCTTTTTAATGCTCACGTGAATTCTTTTTATTTTCCAGACGAATTATTTTCAATTCTTAGATAAATGGATCAAGTTTGCAGATGATGAATAATTATTTCGCATGATTAATTTATATCGTTGTTTATGCTATTTATTGATAACAATATAAAGTAATCATGCGAGATATTATTTTGTATAATTAATTTATATCAATATAATTATTTTGTATGATTAATTTATATCAATATAATTAATTTGTATAATTAATTTATATCAATATAAATAATTTGTATAATTAATTTATATCAATATAAATAATTAGTATAATTATTTTATTTCAATATAAATAATGTTTATAGTTAATTTTTATCAACACAATATAAATTAAATATATGTATAAAAATTAATATTTCATTAAGAATTCTCTAATTCAACATGTTTCATTTCCTATGTGCTATTCACCACAGGGTAGGACACACAACCGCAAAAGGCTTTTAGTATAGACTTACAGAGAATACTACAGTCGATTCTATATAGTTATACATACATGACTGTACCTATTGTACCCATACTTGTACCAAACGTTATGCACCGTCCCAAGTAATCTCCAATCTGTATCCTCGCGTGCTTTCTGCCACGCGCATTATCGTGATCATTAATACGCATCGCAAGGGATTTATCGGCTGATAATTAATTTCAATTGCGTAACAGGAATTAATCGCTCATTAAGGCAGCTAAAAGCGTCGCGCACTTAATTTTACAGCAAATGATTTTTTTCCTTTTCTTTATGCACTTCTCTCCAATCTCATAATTATGAAGAAGATAACGAGAAAGTGATGTATGAATTAAGGAAAAAGTCATTCGCAGATTGCAACACTTGGCGCGAAGAACAAATCAACGAATCCAATTTTTCAAAAACTGTGAGAAAGTATGGGATTAACATTTCAAAATGTTACTTTTTTTCTGTGGTAAAATTACTTCTTTTCGAATTTTTATTCAAAATGAAAGTGAAGAAAACAAAAAGTAAAGATGGTATCACTCAGTCGTTATTTAATCAGATGATTCAATAAAACAAAATTTCGAAAATGAATTTAATAAATCGAATTTCGATTCCAACTCGAATTTCAATGAATGTGGAATGAAACTTGTTACTCGTCAGAGGTTTAGAAAAGACTCTGTAGTTTTCGTAACAAAATTAACAGACAGAAAGAATTTATAAATAATCCTTGATTCGGACCTAGCATCGGAATTCATGCAAAGTAAAAATAAAAACCAAAAAAGATAAGCTCAATCAACAACATAAATTTGATGCGAATTTGTTACAATTGCAAATTTACATTCATATTAATTTTACTCGTAGTTGTTTTTTCAGTAAGAATAGAATTAACATCAAGATGATATCAATTCTGATTCTCGGTTTAGGCCGAAGCGCAGATCGTCTTCGAAATCTTAATGGGAATGTCTTTGGGTTAACAAGCCCGAAGATATCGTTCTCGCAGTTCAAAAGTAGCCAACGAGCAATTACGTAAATTAAATTCAAACACGCATTCAAATGAAGCGATATCAGAAAAATCGGGACGCAGAAGGAGATTCGAGGGGAGGCTTGTGACGAGATTTAGTCGACGAGCAAGGGGTGAGCATCAGGCTAGCTATATGCCAGACGAAAAAATTCTGAATATTTATGTTTCGTATTATTAGCGTACTGATATCTTGGTGAGCATCGCTAATTAGCTTGCGACCGCTAGCCTTTCGGCAAACAGTGCTGGCTACTGTCTTAAGTTCCCGTAATCAAGATGGTGGCGCCAACCGCCCGGGGCGGTCGATTCCGAAACTAATTGCCTCGGCTAATTTATCCCGCGACATACGCGGACAGAGACTCCATTCTGACTATACCAAGTAATCAGGCCACAAGATCTTTTTCGACGCAGGAAATCGCTTACGATTAGGTGGAACGTCGTCCTCTCGAAAAATTACCTTCTCTGTTAAATTATACGCACTCAAATCACGCGACTTGATTTTCTACACCTTTCCTCCTTTTTTTGATTCGACTTTAAATCCAGGGTTTTTTAAACCCTGGATTAAACCTCCAGGGTTCGGGGAAACAATCCTCGAACTTTAGAAAATTGACAAAAACTAAAAAATTTGCCAAGAACTAGAAAATTGACAAAGAGAACTTTCTTCATGAAGCATCAAAATATTCTCAGCTAGCAATTCTTATCAGTTAATTAAAGGAAATCAGGAAGGATTTCTGAAAGGTAATTAAAGTAGTCCTGGAGATAATGAAGACATTGCAATTTATTAAATAGGCTCTTCTATCAATCTTACTTACATTTATACAAAAATGAGAAAAAACCAGGATTTACTGGTTTAATTATACACTTATCGAACGATCACATATTTACAAAATATAATTCGATCGTCTTGGGATGATATTATTTACAATTTATTTACAAACTCGAGACGTTGCAGTATCATGGTTCACTCGACTGCTGCAGAGCATAAACAGCCAGTTCATTTCACGTCCAATTAAATACAACTCTGGCAATTATTAATTAGTGTGATTACTCGCAATCTCGTTCCTGAAACCATCGTCTGTAATCTATCCTCAGATGCTCGGGTCGTTTTTACTTTACACTTATAAACACGCTCACTTTCAGATTCAGACCGCCCAGATTTTCTCGTCTGCTTTTTAATTCCAAGATCATTCCCTTGTAAGGTGCTGAGCAATAGGATGATGAGACGTCAGACCAGGATGGGACAGCATTCCTACTGGATAGAGTCCTGCTGGACCGAGAAGTCCGTGATGAGCTCCATAAAGTGCCGTGTGATGTTGACTCACTGCTGACATTCTCTGCTTCTCGATCTCAGCTTCTTGAAGACGTTTCGCCTTCGCTCTCCTATTTTGGAACCAAATTTTTACCTGCAATGCAAACAAATTATTTTTCATTATTTCAACTGTTTAATGATGCAGAAAAGATAACTTTGTAAAAAATGGGAAAAAGCAGTGGATTTTTGTGCGCTATTTTAAGAACGGAAAAATCAATACTTATGAAAATGTATGACAGAAAATTAATGACAAGTCTATAATGATGAAATTTCACGAAAATAACAGATTTATGACGGGAAAGTGCCAGAAAAAATGCTAAAAAAATTACAGGAAAAATGATAGAAAGGAGAGAAAAAATATTTTGCTATTATTTTTATTTATTTATTTATTTAACGAGAAGATAACTGTCAGAAAATACTTTTAAGTGTTAGTAGACGAGCTGACTCTTTATATGAAATAAATCCGGCTTCTGAACTGCGAGAAATATAGGGTAACTGCTCTACCTTGTGACGCTGAGCTGAACTAAAATCCACAGAGCTTTCGTCTGCTAAGCGCGGGAATTTTTGAAAATGTTAAAATAATGTTTTAAGAAAAAGTATGAAAATCAACAAAGAATTAATTAATTTATTAAGTATTTATAATAGAAATATTATTATATTATTATTTATAAATATTATTTATTTTTGTTATCTGTTTAATAATTTTATTGTTTGTTGATTCTTATATTTTTCTTAAAACATTGTTTTATGATTTTCAAATATTCCCGCGTTTGGCAGACGAAAGCTCTGTGAATTTTAGTTCATCTCAGCACCGCAAGGTAGAGCAGTCACTTTACATTTCTCGCAATTCAGAAGCGGAATTTATTTTACATAAAGAGTCAACTCGTCTACTAACATTTAATGCAAATACAAAATTATTAGGATTTTTCTGTCATTCACGTGTCATCAACTTACAACAACTTGTAACTTGACAACAATAACTTGTCATCTCATATAAAAAAGAAACTGAATATCAATATCAAAGAAAATAAATCAAATACAAGGGTGCATTTCCAGTCCAAATCGTTATCGTTAACTCAATTATCAAATAAAATAATTCTCACCTGTGTTTCAGTAAGATGAAGCGACGATGAGAATTCCGCCCTTTCGGCAACACTGAGATAGTGTTTTTCCCTGAATTTTTTTTCCAAAGCCAAAAGTTGTTGTGTTGTAAAAGGTGTCCTAGGTTTTCGATTAGGTTTGTGTTTCCTGAGATTGCACTTGATTTTCGCCGGCTCTCCGTTTTCTGCAAAAGAAAAAGAGGATTTTTATTAAATGATGCAGTGGCATAAAGAAATCAGGTAAGAAAGAACTACAACCACAATGTCCCGTTTTTGCAAAATGCCTGGATAAACAAGAATCTTTTCTCTTTAGGTCGTGCGATTCATAACAATTTTCCATTTGACGATCCCGCAAACCAGGTTCATTATACTTTTTGCGAGACAGGGAGTAACCGCAAATTCCGGTTTCAAATTGTTCCTGAGTTTAAACTCCTATATCACGGCATATCTTGAACTATTTGTTCTCATTGGATTATGGGCGTATCAGATTATTAAGATTGAGAATTCTCGAGGTCACATCGGTCACACGAACCTCTTAATCAGCAAATTAATTAACTCAAATTAAAGATATTTTTTAACTACGTTTTTCAATTTTGTTAATTTGTTGACAATTTTATTAATTTGTTTACAATTTTGTTAATTTGTTTACAATTTTGTTAATTTGTTTTCAATTGTTTTTCATTTTTGCTGTTAATTGTTTTCGAATTTTTTCCTCGTTGTATCTAACTTTTCGTATCAGTTTTATTAATTGCTCGAATCAAATTTTTGTAATGTCTGATTTGAGCAATTGTAGACAAACGAGAGTGAACTGTTATCGACGTTTATTATCGTTATTAGCTTACGCATCATTATGTAAAATCTTGCTCAATGATTCCGATTGCCTCGGGGAGTTTTTAACTCCTGCTGTACGCCGATAACCCCGCGAGACACTTAAGAGTCATGCAACAATTAACACTCAGAGAAACTTGTTTACTTTGCACTCAAGTTGTTTACTGACATTCAAACCTTTTTCACAGACATGCATTATCAAATTTATATCAGCAGTACTCAATTAATTTGTTTAGACTCCTGCACGAAAACATAGCTCATCATGAATCTATCTTTGTAACATTTATTAAACAACAAATCATCAAAATTACGTATTCTTCAGTTTATCACTCGCTGGCAATCAATAATGTTATTTAATAAAAAATTAAATTATCAATGTATAATTTTGTTTTTTAGAGAGTTAATAAATATTTATAGCCAATGTCAACAAATGATCGACGAATTATCTACGAATTGTCAACTAATTAACCACAAATTGTCAACAATTTATCAGCAATTTATCAGCAGGGTATACAATAATTGTGATAGAGTCGTCAATAATTTATCAAGAAATCGTCAACGAATTGTTTTTCCTAAACAATTTTTTAACCCTTTTATGGACAAATCATTAATCAATTGTGAAACGATCAGCAAAAAGTCGTCAACTCATTAACAAATTTTTGGCTATTAGACTTATTTTTATAACAAAATTAATAACACATTTTTGTAATACAATCAGTCCATATCGTTATGACACAGATGATGAACAAATCTTACTATATAATAAGATCCACAAATGTTGATTATACAAGCAGCAAATCAATTGTACATTTTCTTATGCAAGCAGAAATTTGATCATCAGCAAATGAAGATATCTTTACTATGTAATCGTTATCATCATGATAAAATTATCTTTCAGATTGATTTAGCTTTGTGATATAACTTCAAGATCATCAAATGATGTTTATTACACAACTTTTGGATCATCAATAGATCATTAGTAGATTTTCATAACATAGATCATCATCATGTCTTCATTACACATATTGCCTGTTTATTTTCGTATCAAAGATCATCTCTTCATTACACATATCGTGATTTTATCTTCATTGCATAGATCATTCTATTTTTATTATGTAGCATCATTTTATTTTTATTGCATAGCTTCATTTTATTTACACTGCATAGCTTCCTTTTATTTACATTGCATACCTTCATTTTATTTACATTGCATAGCATCATTTTATTTACATTGCATAGCATCATTTTATTTTATTGTACAAATCATTGTTTTTTGCTTCACCACACAAATGATTATTTTATCTTTGTTTCATAGATCAACATTTTACCTTCATTGCACAGATCATTGCTCTCCGTTTTTCAGCTCCCTATCTTTGCAAATCATTATTTTACCATCCTTCCAATGATTATCATTCCATCTTCAACAATTCTGTTTTATTGATGAACAATTCTTTGTCACCGATAAATAATTCCTTTTTATTGATGAACAATTCTTTCTTATTGATGAACACTTCTTTTTTATTGATGAGCAATGCGTTTTTATTGGAAGAGCAATTTTTATATTGATGAGCAATTTTGTTGTTGTTAATGAACAATTCTTTTTCATGGATAACCAATTTTTTCATGGATGACCAGTTTTTTTTTATTGATGACCAATTGTTTTCATTGCTGACCAATTTTTTTTATTGATGACCAATTTTTTTCATTGCTGACCAATTTTTTTTATTGATAAACAATTTCTTTTCATTGATAAACAATTTCTTTTCATTGATAAACAATACTTTTAATTGATCAACAACTCCTTGTATTTGATCAGCAACTTTTGCACATCTCTGTTTTATTGCCAAACGACTCAATATTAGCCCAACGATTCTTTATTTACTGGTGAACAACTCTTATTAATCAACCAGTTTTTCAACCGAATCAGCCGAAACAGTTCATGAAAGTATCTTCGGAACACAATCATCAAGAAATGTTGCATCATGACCGATCAACAACGTAAAGAACCTTGCTATCTTTCATCATCAAGAAAGCTTTACAAAACAGGTGATCAACATATCTGTAGAATTTATCAGAAATACAAATTAATTCAAGTCGAGGATGCAAATGAGAGCCTAATATTGAGAGTTCGTCAACCCTTGTAAATGCCAGGGAAACAAACGACTGAATAATTCCATATATTGTGGGCTTTCGATTGCAGAGGAGCTTTGGAGTTCTGAAGGCATAACAAGTCGAAACATTGAAGAGAGGAACAAGTCTGGGGTCGAATATCCAAGATTTGTCCCGAAACAATTGACAGATTTGTAGGACAGAGTTGGATGGCTCGACGTAGCAGAATCTTACGTGGGAGACAAAAGGCCATCGACGGTTCTGAATTTCAAATTCGGCCCCGCCAGATACGGACGCGAGGCCCGTACGAGCTCGTTGCGTTGATCCTGCTTGCTGCTGCTTCGTGTCCTCCTTTGTATCGGATCCTCCTCCGACTGGCTAAGGGTCCAATTAGTCTCGGCATTCGGAATCTTTCTTGGGCCACCGGGCCAAAAACGATCCGGACGGATTTTAATCCGGACTCGATCGGGAACGCATTCGAAATAATTAGCTGATTTTGCCGAGATAAGTGTCTTCCACGAAGGCAAAGATGATCGGACCGGCAAAACTCCTTTGTTCCCGTTGCGTAATGACGCAGCTACCGTCCTCTCGTCCAATCTCCTCAGACGCAGGAAAATCAACGGATACCTAAATTTTTCCCTTCCATCTATCAGGGACACTTTTCCTGTTCAATCATGGATATCCGGATCTATAGGATTTCTTTGAATTTGTAATGACAATATTTAGCTGGTTTTAGGTTCATGAGGATAACGATGATGATTATGATGATGAAGGGGATCTTCATCATGATCGTTATCATAAAGGTAGACGTTTATGATAACGATGATGATTCTTACAGTTGCAATGAGGATGGTAATGATACTGATGATGATAATACTCTTGGGACGTTGATAATTATACTGTTGATGATACTGCTGATGATACTGATGATGATACTGCGGATGATACTGCTGATGATACTGATGATGATACTGATGATGATACTGATGATGATACTGATGATGATACTGATGATACTTTTGTTAATGCTGATCGTAATCATGATGATAATATTGATTATGCTAATGTTGATTATTATATTGCTGATAAAGATACAGCTGATGATTATACTGTTAATGATCATGATAATGTTGATCATAGTTCTGCCATGATGAGTGTTGTTGTTGTTAATAATGATGATGATGATGATGATGATGATGATGATGATGATGATGATGATGATGATGATGATGATGATGATGATGATGATGATGATGATATGATGATGATGATGATACTTATAATAATCCTGTTGATACTGATGATAATAATTCTATTGATGTTGATAATGTTGATGATCATTCTGTTGATGCTGATAATGTTGATGATCATTCTGTTGATGCTGATAATAATTCTATTGATGTTGATGATAATGATCATTTTGTTGATGCTGATAATAATCTTATTAATGTTGATGATAATCTTGATGATATTGTTGATGATATACTGTTGATGATATACTGTTGATGATACTGTTGATGATACTGTTGATGATACTGTTGATAATACTGTTGATGATACTGTTGATATCACTGTTGATGCTTATACTGTTTCTAATACAGTATTTCAATTAATTGTGATACGACAACAATTAAAAGATGTTCATTGACAATCAAATAAAGCTTAATAATATAGATTTCCATCATCAAGTACATTAAGCGCAATAATAGATTTTCATTAGTAATTAAACCAAGTGTGATACAACATAAATTTTCATTAATAATGAAATCAAACATGCGGCAGTAACAGGTTTCAATCATTAATTAAATCAAGTATCTAATGAAATCAGATTTCAAGATTGAATCGAATATGCAAAAGCAGCAGATAATGATCAATAAATTATTGAATTAAAGTGTGACGTCATAGATTGAATCACCAATTGATTCAAATTCATATTAGGAACTACTTTTCATAATTAAATCATGTGTATCAATAATTGTCAAATAATGTAAACATCAACAATAATCATAAATTTTAGAACAAATAAACGAAAAGAATAATAAAGAAAGCAAGAAAAAATAAATAATAAACAATAATTACATTTACATTAGGGAGAAAATAAATAATTAATAATTGTAAATAATTATTAATACTAAATTATTAATTATTGTAAATATTTAATAATAGTCCAATTTGAATCAAATAATAATAATATTAAATAATAAATTAATTAATACTAAATTATTAATTATTGTAAATATTTAATAATAGTCCAATTTTAATCAAATAATAATAAAATTAAATAATAAATTATTATAAATACTTAATAATAGTCAAATTTGAATCAAATAATAATAATAATACTAAATATTATTATAATTAATAATAGTCAAATTTGAATCAAATGATAATAATACTAAATAATTAATTATTGTTAACCATTATTAATAGTCAAATTTTAATCCAATGAATCAAACATTAATAAAAAACCAAACAAACATTAATCAAACTAAACAAATATGAATCAAATACTTTATCAAAAATAAATTATGCTAATCTGACATTCATAATTAAGCCAAAGTAACTAAGTATCATCAGTGTTATTGCGTAATAAAATCAATATTTGTCCAAAGCCGGCAAGTATAATTAATATTGTCACTAAAGTGATTAATTAATGAATTCTGAATAAGTGACCCAAGAAGTATTAACTAGAAGAATAATTTCATTTTCTCAATTGAACCAAAAATTAGCAATCGTTCAACAACGATTAAATCAAACCATAACTTTGATTTTGAATCAAAAGCAAAATTCTCCATCTTTTTCTAAATCGAATTGGTTTGAAGATTAATCCCTAAAAACTAAAGCAAGTTTTACATTCTTCGCAATTCTTCTAACTATGTTTAAAAGAACTCGTAACAAAAAAATATTTCAACAAAAATATCAGGATTTAAAAATTTACTTGAATAGAAAATTAAACAGAAAACATCTGAATAGTGAATGAAGCGCCAGTAATTGATTCGAGCATAAAAGAATGGAACCAGCAATAATTGAATCAAGTATAAGTGACTGAAGGAAACATCTATAATTGACTGAAACATCAGTAATAGATCTAGATGCTGCATCAATAATTTATCAATCCTGCATCTATAAAGTTGTCATTACATCAACAACCCTGTTCTGACTGGTCGATACCCCTTGTGAGATTCTATCTCTCGCATTCGTACACCGGATGCTTAGCCCAATGCCAAAGCGTATTCCATATTATTCAAAGCAAGCATCCACCGGACATTTCAACATGTTAAATTCCTCGAGATTTGTTCCAGATGCTACAGACCTCATGAATCCTTACCCCTCGTTGCACTAGATCATAAAAGAATCGTAATTTCATTTTCATCCTTCAAGTACCAGCTTCCCTGTCTGAGAGTCGAAATAAAAGATGGAGGCGTAAAAGTTTGAAGAAGCCGTGTGTTTAGGGTGCTTCATCCAGAGAGGCTATATTTTAGAATTACGACGCCTCGCCCTCGTACGAGGCTTTTCGTACTGGTAGACACCGGAGCTAAGAATACCACTCTCGGGTCATAATGTAAGTTAAACGCCTTGTTCAGACCTTTTTCCTCCTGGCATTTTGGATAGGTGATTGCCAACACAAGCGGTTAAAAGGAATGTAATATAAGGAACGATAATGTAATATAAAGAATGACTTGTCGGCAGGAGACCAAAGTCGCTATCGAGCGACGGTAGGCTATCGGCTCGCTCCCACAAACGGTCTGTCTGCAAATTAATTTTTTCCTCCTGAAATACTGATTTGTCTCGAAATTCACTTTTATAATGGTACAGGTAGTTTTTTTTAATCGAAATGCCTGTCTATGAGTCACTAATACCACAAACCATTTCTCCCATCTCTTCTTGTATAGCGACGACAAAAAACCGGATTTGTAATGAAGTGAGAATT
Source organism: Ganaspis sp. Gsp50 (assembly GCA_011057455.1). Classification (NCBI taxonomy): domain Eukaryota; kingdom Metazoa; phylum Arthropoda; class Insecta; order Hymenoptera; family Figitidae; genus Ganaspis; species Ganaspis sp. Gsp50. The sequence goes on from WNHD01002232.1 coordinate 18,311, forward strand.
TGATTACCCGTTTAATATTCGTGCTTCTGTCCTTAATGATAGAAAGAACCAGGAGTTGACCTCGATTTTTATCGATTAACTTTATTGCTATGTGTTACGCAACCGATAATTGAGATGAGTTTGTCAGTACTACAATTTTTAAATGTCCCATAAATCTCACTGAAATAATAAATTTTATCGTCAGGCGACAATCTCTGGATTCATCTCAGAAATAGTGGATTCCTTTGCAGTTGTTAATTTATCTTTCGGTTGTTAATTCACCTTTCGGTTGTTAATTCATCTTTCTATTAACTCTTCTTTCGGTAGTAAATTCAGCTCCAAATTTTAATTTGCCTCCGTAAGCAAATTCGTTTCTATGATTCTTAATTATGTCGCTTTATTTCATCTGTATTATTATTTCATCTGTATTATTATTTCATCTGTATTATTATTTCATCTGTATTATTATTTCATCTGTATTATTATTTCATCTGTATATATCTAACATTTAAACTTTCTAATATAATATTAATAAAACGAAGAAAACGAATGTAAAAATTTTTTCTTTGTTTTGAATTCGTTTCAAATTGTCAATTCATCATTTGATAAAATCGCTAGAAATTGTTACAATTCTGAGTGATATGTTCATCTTGAAATATTGCCAACAAAATATTTTAAATATTCTAAATATTCTTTGGTAAGTCGATTTGGCTTTACGGTTCCATGAAGGAATGAAACTAATAACTTGTTTAATAGACGTTTCGTTCAGAGACATGATCCTTGCTTTTTTAAAATTCAAATTTCAAATTTTAAAATAAAATTTCAAAAATTCAAATACTTTTTGTGATTGTATATTTAAATAACTCAATTAATTGATTCATTTCTTCTATTCCTTGTCTTTTAGATCTGAATCCAGTCGAATCGTTATCAATATTATTAAGCTATTGATATTATCAATCAATAGCCATATTACTCATTTGCTATTGACATTTTTTTGTTGCAATCTATTTTACAATTAAATTGAATCGAACTTGATACTAGTATATGAAGGAATAACTATCAATTAATCAATATTTGTAAACATCGGTTTGACATCCACACGAGGGATGATCTGATGGATTGAAGACAAGACAAAGTTGCCCTGCGTTTCGATTTCGTTGTAATTATTGTCATTCCAAAATCACGTAAACAGAAAAAGAGTTTTTAGCTTCCAACCAGTTTTCATTAAATTAATAGACTAGTGCTTGAAAATGAAAAGCAAAATATATTGAATTTAATCAGTCCGTCAGACGAAATTGCACATGATTCCAAATGGGCGAAATTCCTAATGATTCGAGTCATGATGATCCATTCGCAATTTTGGAAAAGTAATCAAGTCGACAAAATCTCTCACAGGAGCGTGATAAAATGAATAAAACTGCTTACATTCAATTCAGTACACGGGATTAAATTTAAAACAAAAAGCAAAACAAAAGGAACAAAAAGACAAGAAGAAAAGACAAAAATAAAAGACAAGAAGAAAAGACAAGAAGAAAAGGCAAAAATAAAAGATAAGAAGAAAAGACAAAAAGAAAAGACAAGAAGAAAAGAAAAAAAGAAAAGAAAAAAGAAGAGACAAAAAGAAGAGACAAAAAGAAGAGACAAAAAGAAGCGAGACAAAAAGAAGCGAGACAAAAAGAAAAAACAAATGGAAAAGACGAAAAGAAAAGCAGTAAAGAAAAAGAAATAACAAATAAAAGAAACTACAAAGAAGCAACAAACAAAAAGAACAACAAAGAATCAAAAAACAAACGAAAAAAATAAAAACGGTTCCAAATGATCAAAGACAAGGTATTCCTCGTCACGATGATTCGAATAACAGTGATCAATTTGCGATTAAAAGAACAAGTCGAAATGCAAAAAAGCCTCTTACCATTGAGAGGAGCATGATGAGAGAAATGCGACGGGAAGAAGGTGGCTGCGGCTGCCGCCGCTGCTGATTGATGTCCTCCCCAAATCGCAGGATGAAGACCAGGCGTGATTGCCGAGATGTTTCCGAGTGCAGAAAAACCACCAATGTAGGCTGGAGTGGGCCTGACGGGAGTGGGACTGGACGTGTGTTGCTGAAGATCCTCAACATCCACCAGACTCGATTCATCATCTCCAACGTCGTCCACGTCTTCACCCTCCGAACACCTAGAACGTCCCTCATCATGCGAACTCCTCGGAGACTGCGACCTGAAGTCCCGAGTGATGATAGAATGATGTTTCGGTGAAAGAGTGATCCTAGAATCCGGAGTCTTTAAATCCGTCGAGACTGGAGAACTCGACATCCTGTAATCGAGCAATCCGGACAAGCTGCGATGAGTTGGAGACCCAGCAGTGAGCTCTGATGATTCGGAGACCTTGGATGAGACTCCGATTTCAGGATTGCTCTTGGGAGAGTCACAGGGGACATAGTGTGGTATCCTGGACTCGGGGTAGTCTTTCAGGCAGTCGGCGATGCCGAATCGGGTTCGGAGATCGCTGGGTAAGTATTTCGATATGGGAGACGATCCTATGAGGTGATGAATCGGAGAATAGGAAGTGATGGGAGAAGATCTTGGAGACGCAGAAGAGCTGCTGAGTTTCGATGAAGTATCGGATGGTTTTTTGGTGTCGGCTAGAAGTGCAGCTACGGAAAAACTCAATTGATGAACAGGTCCAGATGAAGCCTGAGGTGCCTGGGCCTGATTTGGAGAACCTGGACTGGTGGAGGGTGGTGTCACCGGAGACGTCATCCTTAAGACTGTCATTCTTGAAAATTATTCACTCTCTGTTTTCGAAAATGATGATCTTCGGTGGTATCAATGCTGCACTTTAGTTCATCATCAACTTAACAATTTTTGTTCACTCTTTGGTTCTTTGAATCACACTGTTTATTGTTAATGTTTTGTCGCAGAACAAAAGTTTACAAGAGATGTTTAGGCTTCGTGATTTAGCAATTGTCACAAATGAACACGTATCAACGTCACTACGATCACTAACGTCTTTGTTGACAAATTTCTGTTGACAGAGATGAGCAAGAAACCTCTTACCAAGTCGAGTTCTCGGAGTGGACTGGCTTGACCATGTCGGTGGAGGGAATGCTTTTTTCGTTTTAGTTGGATTCGATGGTGGGGAATGGATGGGAAGAGGTTGAAACGGAGGCGGGTCTTGATCGGAGAGGGCGTGGAAAACCAGCTGCCGCCTCTGAAGTTGCTTGCAACCAGGGGAAACGGGTTAGTTGGTATATATTTTTGTGGCAAAGGATAAGGTCCCCTCATGCAAATGCGACCTGATGGTTGCAGAATGGGGATTGCTATAACGTTTCAAGGGGGCAGGAGAGAGCGCAGCTCGCAGATAGAAAGAGAGATCTAATCGACGCTTGCCTTCCTAAGTTGGCGACGGTAATGAGTGTAATTGACCAATTAGGTTCGTTGATTACGTGCGCTCCAAAAACATTTTTGCTCTACCAACACTTATCGATATTTATATTCCTGATTCAAAGTCGATATCGATCCTTCCCGTTGCAATTCCAGCTCAACCGTGAGCTCCATCACGTATTAATTCTCAAATGGAACTTGTTCTTTTTATTGTCGTAAACAAATGTAGAATAGCTAATGTGCTGTTGTTTATTATCAACCGCTAATTACATGTGAGACGAACTTTTTATGCCACCTCAGAATTTTTACATTTGATGCTCATTTCATTTTTTTGCGTATCATTTAATTTAAACGTTGACTTCACTTTTTGAAAATGTTTATGTACATTTGTTGTTCGAATAATATGTTTGATAATGCTGTTTAATTCTTCTTTTCGATTATACTCTTTGATTATACTCTTTGATTATACTTTTGATTATACTTTTTGATTATACTTTTTTTTTTTATAATAGATGGTTTTCAAAGTATCGACTTGTGGCTATATTATTTGTGTGTTGTAAATAAAAATGTATAATTTCAAGTCCATTCAATGTTCTTTAACACCATCAGAACCGAATTTGGAAACAATGCAGCAAAACTTATGAAGGTTTGGATAAGGTTAAAAAAGAAGTTGAAAAAGACTAAAAGTGGGTTGCGATTTTTGTTAAGATGTCGACATTGCAGAATTTTACAAGTCAGACAAACATGAGCAGGAATCTAACCTAAAAATGTCATTTTAAAGTAATTTTAACTTTTCCATATTTGTAAGTAAAGTAATTTATCATGCGTTAAATGTTCTATTTTAAAAACTAACGATTGTAGTCGAAAAGCTACTTTCAACAAATAAAAGCTAACGAATGGACTTGAAATTATACATTTTTATTTACAACACACAGATTATACTTTTTGATTATACTTTTTGATTATACTTTTTGATTATACTTTTTGCTTTTACTGTTTAATAATCCCGTTTAGAAAAAACTATTTCTGTGTCTCGTTTTTGATTCCACTTTTTCATGCAAACGAAATATTTGGAAATTGAAGTGATATTCAAAGAAGAAAATTGAATTTCCTTAGCAAACTTTTTGTAGCGTTTTGTATAGATTGTTTTGTAGCGTTTCGACACAAAATCCTATCCTGCTTGGAGAATGTCATGTTTACAGTATCCTGTGACGCAGTTGTGATAAGCAAAAACAAATGAGTCCCGATAGTGGATTTGATAAAAGTTTCAAATATAAAAGCTCTCGGACGTTCTTTCATTTTCGCAAATCCGCTTCGATTGTGAATCTCATCCAATGCCCGTCGATGATCCGACGTGAAAGAATTTACTGTCTGTGTCAATATCGTTCTATAACAATGTCAATACGATAACGTCCAATCTATTTCCTTTCTTTCATAGACGAAAGAGAATCCGTTTTTAAAATCCAATTTTCACAAATGGCAGGATAAGCACTTGAGGAATTCATAGACCAGTTTTCTAAAAGATTCGAATCATTTCGAAATTGAATTTTTTAATTTCAAAGTATACTTTGAAAATATTTATATTAAATATCTTTGAATATATTCGAAGATTTGTGAACTTCAGTAATAAGAAGGAAATGTAAAGGAAATTAGTTTATTTAGTAAATTATTGGTTTTTACCAGTAATTTGTCAACTTCTTTAAATTTACCTACGCAACAAGGCTTCTCTATGAGGGAGAAATTAGAACATTAATGTAACAAAAACACCGGTGACTGATTGGAAAAAATTTTCATGATAAATTTATATCAAAAACTGTTGCGTTTCAGAATTAAGTAAACGTTATTTCTTCAGAATTTGTATAGTAAAAAATGTATTATCTGCAGATAATACATAAAAATAATAATAAAACTTAGTTTAAGTTATTTTAAGTAAAACAAAATTTATTCTCAATTACCCGAATACGATCTTACTTGCGATCTTATGAAGAATAACTTACGAGATAAATGATTTCTAATTAAAAGAATGAGATAGTGAAAATATGCAATACCCCGAAACAGCAGAACTGTTGACAATTTGTACTATAAGAAACTTTTAAAAAAAAACATGAATCCTTCGTATGAAACAAAAGCTAAGAAAGAGAGAAAGAAGTAAATGAGCGTAACTAAACCTAAGGACCCAAGATAAAAGAAATAAATGTTCTTAACCTGGGGTCAAATTTTATCCAGGAATGGTAAAGTCGTAATAAAAGGAGCACGAGTACACGATAAGACTTGCATTCCCGATACGAGGAGAAGCCATAAGGTTAGGGTATCGTTATTAAGTATCGTCTTCCGAATAATTACGGAGGACACGAGCGAGATGAGTAGATGCTTTTTCGACTGGATAGAGAGGGATGGTCCAATTTGGATGGTTACCAAGGCAAACGATACGTTAAATAGATAGGACGAGTAACCAGCAACATAATGAGGACCACCCGCCAGACCCATAAGACCACTGGTAAACGTACCCACTGTCTTCAGCTTTTGTTTACTTACATAATTTTATTATTATTAATTTTATTAGTATTAATACACTCATTAGTTTCATTATTATCATTATTATCATTATTATCATTATAACATTCTTCATACACAAAGAATCTTTTTCCTCCTATGAATACTTCTTTCAAAAATAATACTTTCAAAATGTTATTTCAAAAATCATACTTTGAAAATATCCTTTCAAAATTGCGACTTTCTGTTACTTTCCATTCATTCAACTTTTGTGATAATTTGTCATCTGCCAAAAACTCCTTTCCTTTTTATTTAAAAATTTGTAAAATTGGGAAATTTTGAGGCAACCCAAAAGGTAGAGTAAATTACAATTGGATTGAATAATATTATAATTGGATTAATAGCAATAAAGTAAAAATAATAAGTGTGAACAAAGTTTGTCCTCCAATGTTGAGGAATTAAAACTTTACGATTGTAAATCGTAAAATCCGTAAATCTTTGCTGATTGCAAAATAGTGGTCAATAATTTTTGTATACTCATTACTATAAAATAATAAATCATTTTAGTTCTCATTAGCTAAATATAACAAATAATTATAATAATTAAATAATTACAAAATAATCAAAGTAATTTGTCAATAATAAATAAATAAATAAACTCAAAGTCGAATTATTAGCAAAATATCGTAGCATACATCGTTGATTGTCAGATACAAATAATGTTTAACTAATCACCCGATGGTTACGTTTTCGAAAATTCGGTTTGAAGTCAAGCCGCTATCTTGCGTCAAATAATATAGTTTCCGTCTACCATTCCGATAGTGAGACTCTAATTGAAAGTTAAGGAGCAATGAAGTTATTCAAACAGCCAAAGTCAACTTAGGACCCAGAGTTATTAGGCACGAATTTTTAGAATATAGATTTTAAGTGTCGGTATAAATTTTTGTCAAATGTTTTCTTTTCTAATTATCAATAAGGCGAGACTGAGATAAGTGTTTGACTTTTTTTTTAGAAAAGTGTCTGAACACTGAGAAGTGAGGCTATTCGATTAGTCTCCTTAAACCTCATTATTTAGATAGTCGCTATTCGTGTACAGTTGGTGAGATTCAGGTTTACACAGTTAAGATCATAACTCAACGCTCGTGTTGACTTTTCTCGCTGCCAACGGATATCCACCGTGTAATTAGCTCCTCTTTGCAGTATCTACAGCTCAAAAAGTGAACGTAACTACCGAACAAATACACGAGCTATTATAATTATAATGAGCAACACAAACCATCTTGTGTGAACGCTTTTTGATGCACTTAGAACTATTATTTTGATGGCTTTTGAAGAACATAAAGGGCAATTTTCACTTGCTAATGGAACGTATGTAACAAAAATAAAAAAAATGAAGCAGCGAGTAAAAGTGAATATTTGTTTTTTATATGGGTAAACAATTTTTGTTTTTACTTATTTTATTAGACCGTGATTTTTACATCGGTTTGCTAGATCTGGTATTTTTATTGAATATAGATCTGGTTATAAATAGATGTGTATTATTGCATTAGATCTGAAATATTTTTATTTAAATAAAGCATTTTTATTCGAATTCAATTTAATTATGCTTTAATATTATGTTTTCGTCTACAAATTTTTAAATTATTTGGTGGAAACGGTTTTTTTAATTAAAAATGATTTAATACCGTAAAACGGGACAATTTCGCTCATGTAGGGTTAATTCGCTCAACGTAAATCTATCTTATAAATTTTTATTAGCACACTTTTCAGACAGAAATA
>WNHD01002233.1:0-16216 GCA_011057455.1 Ganaspis sp. Gsp50
GAAATAGAAAAAGTTTTTAAATTTTGAATTAAAATGTCTGAGAAAAAAATTGTAAAGAGGTGCCTATTTTTCGTCTTAGCAAACGCAAGTACGCCTTAAAGTAGTCTGAAGTATTTCAAATTAGTTTTAAATATTTTGAAATATCTTAACTAGATTTTAAGTGTTTTTAAATGTATTGAATTATTTTTAAAAATTTTGAAGCATTGGGAAATATTTTTTAGTAAATTTAAATATTTTGAAGTAGTCTGAAATATTTTTTAAGTATTTTGAAATATTTTACCCTGTAATAATATATTCGAAACAAGTAACGATATATTTGTCTCAAAACCTAATGACTTATTTATTTGGTCCAAGTTAATAATTTATTTAAAATAAATAACTTATTTATTTAAAACGAATAAAAAGTTATTTAGCTTAAATAAAATGCTTATTTGAACTAAATAAAAAGTTATTATACTCTGAGACAAATATACCTTTTCTCTGTGTGTGTAATTGAAGCATTGGTGTGTTACGATCAATAACGATGTTATTGATGAAAAAGAAGGAAATTAAAAATAAGCAATCGAGGAGTGGAAGTTTATTAAAAGGCTGGCAAGCACTCACCTGGAATATAGAGGCTCCATATGGAGTGCGCCACGCATTGAGTAGGTTGTCTTTTCCGGTAGAGACGAACCATTTACCACAGGAGGCGAAGCGTAAGGAAAGCACGCAAGAGTCGTGCAGGTGTAGCTGATACTTGTCAGGTTTGGTGGCATGAAGAACCTCGACATTGGAGTTTTCCATGCCGACGGCAAGCCACTCGCCAGTTGGACAATAACCCAGCGAAAATATCTGCGAGGTGAAGTCATGCTGCTGCAGCTGCCTGCCTTCCCTCAGGTCCCAAGAGCGAACCGTATTATCCAAGCCACCAGTCCATAATTTCGAGCCATCAGCAGAAATATCAATGCAGGAGGCTCCGTCCGTATGGCCCTGGAATTGCCTGACGAGGGTCTGATTCTGCAGATCCCAGACGGCGATGTTCCCGTCGCTGCAACAGCTGAAGCAGACCTTCGAGTCGGGCGATATCGCAAGAGCGTAACAAGCCGGAGCCGAAGAGGTTAATTCGGCCTTGATTCTTGGCGTGGGACTGGCCAGGTCCCAGATGCTCAGCTGGCTCGCTTCTCCGCCGACGATCAGAGTTCTACCGTCGGGCAAAAGTTTAACGGATCTGATGTAGTTATCTCGTTGTAAACAATCCAACTGTGAAACAGGCTTAGGACTGCCAGAGCCACTTTGACCAATGTCCCAAACTTTCACGCAACCTTTGCCTCCTGTGTAGACGTATTTAGTCGGATTTGAGATCGTTACTGCACAGACAACTTCTCCATGAGTGAGGGTGTTGATTTGACGAGCGTGTCTGGGGATTCCGGCTGCGCTTAATGCATCCTGAGGGAAGGGGACTGGTACCATCGTCCCTTCACACGGTACATGGAAACTGTAAGCCCTGGAATTAAAGCAGGATTTCTTGTCAAACAAAAACCAACAGCTGACATTGCGCAAATTTCACTCTCAGTTTTTAATTTATCATTAAACGCTATTTCCGCTATACTTTTTAAACCATGCTTGCTTTTGTCTGTATTATTTTGCAAAAGTACTCATTTTCACGCGGTAAATTAAGTAAACCTAAATTGTTAATTATGAAAAGTGTTAATTACCTTTAGGGTTAAAAGAACAAAAGAAGTTTAGAAAAAAAGGTTATTTGACGTTTTGTGAACAAACCAAGTAAGAACTAGTTTACAAATTTTATATTTCGTGTATGAATTGAAATTGTATTTCATTCTTTGAACAATGATGTGTACTTAAATGCACCAAGATCCGCGACAACTACATTTACGTTGCCCAAGTATAAAAATCTCTTTGGCTAGAAAGAGATGGAGATATATTTTTCTATTTCTAGCTAATGTCTGCGCATGTATAAATGTCATAATACAATACTGCGCAAGTGTAAATGTCATCGTACACTATTGCGCATGTGTAAATGTCATAATATACTACTACGCACGTGTCAGTATCATGATATACTATTGCGCATGTATCAATATCATTCTACACTACTGCGTATGCGGCAGTGTCGTGGTATGCTACTGCGCATTGCTTACTGATGAAAATTAAGGGAATCGAGTGGGGATTAAGACGCTTTTCATTATCTCGAAAACAAAAGTTCTTTTTCTCTACAAGTAGTGTATCAAATTTATACGCATGCGCGATTTGATTTCCCGCGAGTTAAGACAGAGGCAAAGGGGGAATGATCCTTACGTAATCGTTCTCAACGGTGGCGCCCTCCATCTTTGGAGTCTCAGAACTTTCTCTGTCAGAAAGCGTATATCTGCGTAAGGTGATTTATTTCAACAATTTTTTTTTCAGTCCCAACCTGAAATTTTGTTGGATATGTAAAAAAATCCACTAAAAGTTAGTATTAATTAATTATGATAATTTTAATGCTTTTATTTAATAATTTAACATTAATTTTAAGTATTTTCCTAAATCATAAAAAAATGTTCAATTTGAAATACACACGTAAATCGACATATTTTTTTTCAAATTTCTATAACTCGGCCGCATTTTATGCTACTAGATTGGTCTTGGTCTCAATTTACTCAGAATAAAACATTCTACAAAAGTGTCCATTCAGGCGAAGGTGTAACTTGTACTGTTTAACTGGTACGGGTCACTGAAGACGATTTTTACTCAAAACTCTTTTTGCTGTTATTTCCGAAATAATTAATTTTATCAAAAAACTCTACAAGACAAATTAGTTGAAAATTTACTTTACTACAAAAAAGATCCTACAGAATAAAACGCTTAGATTAATATTTCTTGAGATATTAGACTTTAACTGGTGAGTGGTATACAATGTTTGCGGTTTATGGTTGTATAGTGCTCAAGTTAGAGTCTAATATCTTAAAGAATATTAATCTAATCGATTTAGTTAATGGGACCTTTTTTGTAGTAAATTACATTTTCAACAAATTTGCCATGTATATTTTTTTGATAAAATTAATTATTTCGTAAATAATAGCAAAAAAACGAGAATTTTGGGTAAAAATTATTTTCAGCGACCCGTATCAATTCACCAGGATAAGTTACACTTTTGCCCCGATAGACACTTTTGTAGAGTGTTTTATTTTGAGTAAATTGACACCAAAACGAATGTAATACCATATATAATGTGGCTGAGTTATAGAATTTTGCAAAAAATGATTTACGTGCATGTATTTCATATGAAAAATCTTTTTATGTTGTGGGGAAGTACTTAAAATTATTATTATTAAGGCCTGTAACTTTTAGGGAATATTTCTTTCTTCCAATAAAATTGCAGATTGGGACTGAGAAAACTAGTTGAAAAAAATCCATCCTAATATTTACGCAAGTAGAACATCTCCAGCGTCATAAATGTCTTTTTACAATGTAAAAATAATTTTGACGCAAACGCTGCGTAAAAACCATTTTCCATATTAAAACGGAATTTGCGAAGTGTTTGCGTCAAAACTATTTTTGCATTGTAGAGAGACCTTAACTTGACTATGCAATCGTTCTTATTTAAAAAGGGGAAATCAACGGCCATACAAAATTTTGCAATAAAGAAGCATAGACTATGAAAAAGCATGGACCATCAAAAGTTACTGTAAACATTTGAAGCTCAATGCCACGTGTTCTTTAGATTTTCGTCAGACTTTCGGTAATGCCGAAATTGAAAAACTTCCAGACCGCATTGTTTGCAGCATAGACATGGGCGCCGCCATCTTGGACGCCGTCTGACCATCAATAACATATATTTCGAAAAATGTAGGTTCTCCGACAAATTCGTCTGTCCTATCAAACCGAACATGATGGTTTTGAAAAGTTTTCACCACAGCCAAATAATCTTATCATTCCAGTAAATTTCCCCTGAGAGATTTATTTCTAAACATTACTGAATACTAGAAGAAAGGATTTTATACAATCTTATCATCGTTTCTATGACAAAAGATTACATAAAACTGTATGTCCCAAAGAAAGAAGCGTTTGTCATGTGTCAAAGAAGAAGCATTTTGTTACCAAATGTTTGTTTCATTTTCTCATCACAAATTGTCATAAATTCAATAACTAGCAAAAAAGAAGAATAATCTTACGGTTTTCCGCCGGGTACAGGTCCAACAGGAACAGGAGGTACTCTCATGGCTCCGTGGGGATCATAAAGCTGTTGAGGTAATGACGGGCCTCTAGGTGGTCCATAGCCATTGTAGCCGAGCATATCCATATGTGGATGTTGACCAGCAGGTGGGAGATGATGAGGAGGTGGACCAGGTGGGTAGTGTGGATAAACTCCAGGGATAGCGCCCGGAGGCGGTGGACCTGGGTGACTCTTGCTTGAGACTGTCGCCTTCAAACTTCCGCTCGACGCTGAGGTAGGCGTCATCGGCTTCGAGATTGGTGTGCTTGGTTTCTCTCGTTCTTCCATTTTTTTTGCCGACGGTGTACTGGCGTTGCTACTGGTCCCGCTTCTTGGCGAGTGTGGCGGCGCATCTTTCTTTGACTGAATACTCGAACCCAGAGGCGGAACACCCACCTTGTCAAGGCCATTCTCACGAGGTGAAGATGTGCCATTCACAGCCGGACTAGGTGGACCCTCGCTCGCATCATCCACCACCAAATCCTGATCACTCTTTTCTCCATCGCTCTGTAAATCAATTTGAAATTTCTGTTTCACATGAACCACATTTAAACAATTGAGGTTTAGAATTGGCATACCGTCATTATTAAAGAAAAAGAACAAGAAGGTGCTATCGACTTTGAAATAGCAACTCACAATTCAGTGATTTGTACATGGCCAAGTGCAAAAATTGTGGGTTGCAGATTTCATCTTTGTCAGGAGTGGTGGCGACAAATTCAAAAAGTAGGATTATCGGAAGAATATAGAAACAAAAACTCTGAAATTGGATCGTGGTTGAAAACGAGGATGGGACTGATGTATTTGCCTGCAGATGAAGTTGGGGATAGTTTTACTGAATTAATGTCTATTCTACCAAACGACAGTAGACTCCAACACAATGCTGACTGTAAACACATACATTTCAGAGGAATCAACATTTCCACCACAAATTTGGGCAAACGCACAACCATACGCACTATGAATGCTTGTGAGTCATTTCACTCGCAATTTAACGCTTCCTTTTATGCTGAGCACCCTTCGTTACACATTTTTATTGCAGAATTAGTCGGATTCCAAGTGGATACTTACATCGCACTTCAGAGCACGGATTTGATTACAAGACGAAAGGATCGAAGAACAAAAAATTGAGAAGCAATCTTAGGCAATGTGTTAAATCTAGGTGTCTAGGAAGGAGTTTTTGAGACACGCAGCTCGACAAGTGAATTCAGAAAGTATATAATTATTTTTTTTTTTCAAATGTTACCCATATTTCGACTTGTATTAATTCAATATTCAATCAGCCTTTTTCAAGGCCACCAAATACTTTAACGTAAGACATTTCTATGTATCAAATCCATCCGGAAAAGTTCAGTCTATTTATCTGACCCCTCTTATACCCATCCGCAAAATTCCTACAATTTTTAGGTTTCCAACCTAGCATACGCAATCGGGCACCGCCGAAAAACATATCTGAGTGTTTACAAAGAAAAACTAATTAGAATATTTGGTGGGAGAACTTTATTATTTTTCAGGTAAAGGTCTTTTGCACTCTACGGCATTAGTTCAGTTAACTGTAATTAAGCAGTGCGAGAAGTTTAATACGCTTGTAACCAATCTTACGTCAATAAATTAAAATGTTATGTAATTGCTTTCTACAACTTTTCTTTTGTAAAACCTCTCCACTCATAAAAAAATGTGTTTTCTTCAAACACACATGAATCATTAATTGTATTTTAGACATTGACGATAGGTAATTAGTAGAATGATTAGTCAAGTTGGATCCGGCGCTCGTTTTGTAGGGAAATGTAAACAGTTTTTAATGTGACTATTATTCTCAATTGAATAAATTACGGATCGTTTGTGATACTAGACTACACACTAAAACTGAGTTCTTATTCTTTTATAAACTTATCAAACGGTTTAATCCTTTCTCTCAACCTTTCTTCTTTAGAAGAAGTATTCTTTAGTAGAAGGATTTTTTAGAAGAAAGATTCTTCAGAAGAAGGATTCTTTAGAAGAAGAAGGATCCTTAACAGTTAGGGCAAGCCATGTTTTCTGGGAGGATGTCACTTTGACCGCAGACATTAGGCACCGGAGTCCTGTATTTTTAGCTCGAACAGACTTAATAATAAAATTTCTTCATTTTATATTTATTTTAATTCAACTTCGATTCGTTCGATTCCGGAAGAAAGAAGAATAATAGTATTAAGGAAGGGAATTTGGTAAGGGTTAAATTGTTTAATATTTATTGGGGGTCAAGTTCTACCAATTTCAATATTAGGAGATAAGACTGAGTGGAGGAAAGTTCAAAAAAAAGATTATCTTATCCGCCGGATGAACTAGGGAGTCTAGAACTAAACTCGTGTTTACTCGTAACGTTTTTAATTTCTTTTTCAACCGGATACATTGTAACTGTAGCGGCACAGTTCATTTTATCCTATTTTTGTTTCATCTGAAAGTATGCAGCAAAGGAGTTATCAAGGCCGTGAGAAATGAAATGACTACTCTTGGGTGCCACTGCTTTCTGTAATTCTATATCGTGGCTGAATACTGCAATTTCGCTATTTGCGCGGGATTATTAAAGTAATTGCAGTCAAGATACGTCGCCCTGTAGCAAAGGAATCACGACAGATTAGATCTCAGCATGAAAATAATCAAGAAATCTGAGATGCCAATTTTAAGAGTGCAAAATAGCCCGACAAAGTATCTAATCAGTTTACATCTTGCTTTAATGCACGCAAATTGTCGTACTCGTACTTTGCAAAGTAGCTGGCAATCTTCTAAGCAACTGTTTGTGCAACTTACGTGAGCAGCGTCCTTCTCGTCCTTCTTCATCTTCTTTATGGCGTGCATTGAATGATCATGATGATTTTGAGTGTGGTGAGAGTGATGTTCTTGAGGTGTCCGTGACCTACTGTATTTGTCACCTGGTGATATGGAACTTCTCTGAAACATATATAAATCAAGAGTTTATTATTTATAGTTCTTCTACTACTTTTTTTCTTTTTCTTTTTTAAATTGAGGTTTGGCAAATGCATTTACGCAGAAACGGGAAGCATGACAAGGAATTCGCGTCAAAAAAATGACATGAATGCCGAGGAATACCCCACCAAATACTGTGGAACTCGCTCAGGATAATCTTAATTTTTAAATAGTGTACATTTTCTTTATTTACTGATGATCTGAAATTTTATCGTGTTAGGTTTTATCATTGGCTGATTGTCATAAAGTACAGAAGGACTTAAAAAGCCTCTGTTGGTGGTGTGATCTGAACGGAATGCAATTAAGTAGTAAATGCAATTCTATATCGTTTTTCAAGAAGGTCGTCTTTCGCGATTAGGTCATTGGTGACTTGGTTGTCGAACGTTCATGGCTAGTGATCTAGGAGTGAAGTTTTCAAACGATTTGACATTGATGTCCATATTAATAACACGGTCAACAAGATTTTTGGTTCCCTCGGCTTCATTAGGCATTATATCCTTTGGATTTTCATAGTCCGTTGGTTTTCTCAACAGTTAGCATGTACATGTAAATCTCATTTAAGAGCCGCTGTACAATTATTTGAAATCCGTATCACGTATTTAATACCTGAGCGGAAAAAAGCTGTTGGATTTTTCAGATAATCGCATCAATTACTTACTGTTAGGTGAAAAAAATGTAAAGAAATTAAAGAAGCACGCAAAGTGAAATGTGAAAGGAAGAAAGAGCGAAGGTTCAATCACCGGTGGCAGGGACGTGATGTCGAAGGGATTGTTTGTAAAAAAAGGGTTCTTTAGAAAGAGGCGAAAAAGTGGAGGCTTCTCACGGTCGAGAGACGAATAAACAGAACGTTTCAGGTCTCGTCGTTATAATACCTAGACACGCTGCGATTCACGCGTCTTCTGCTAGCGTGCAACTTGGGCTGGTAATAAGGCATAATGGAATTCGGGATACTGAACGTGGGCGTGAATAATAAGAAAAAGAACAAGTGCTCCGAGCAGTCTGAAAAGAAAATAAGCTGCTGAGATGGGAAGCAGGGAGCGAGAACAGAAAAAAAAGATCATCCAAGGAAGAGCTGCAAGAAAAGAAAAAGAAGGATCGGGTTAGAAGAGATGATAATGATTATAAAGCAGGAAAGCGGAGATTGCTGTGGGTAGCAATTTTAACATTCACGAGATTTTAAACACACCTAATATTACAATCAGCCAAATTTATGTGAGAATTTATCTTGGAATTTGTTTCTACGGGATTGTTTTATTGGCGAATTATTGTGTACTATTGTTCATCTTTGGGTGTATTATTATTTCTTTGTGTGTATTATAGTTTGTGGCACAACTTCATGATTTGGTTAAAGAAAATTGTTGTGTTAGGAGTTTAATCTTTTGAAAGTCGTATACAACTTTGACTTGTATTTGGAAGAAGACGACTCGAATCTTTTGCACATGGATTTAGATTTATGTCTACGTTAATTCATATATTGTAATGCTTAAAATGATCATCTTTGACCACCAATAGGACCATCCTATCCTGATAAAAAATGGGTACCACCTTTGCATTTTTTGCCAATCAATACTTGGAACCTTGTAGTAATCAAAAAAGCCAATTAAACTGGATCGTAACTGTTGGGGTCTAACCTCTGTTACAGAGATTAGGACCTAAATTAAGATTTACTTAGAATATAAATTAAGATTTACTTAGAACGTAATTAAAGCTAATCAAAAATAACACGAAGATCAATGTACAGTAAAACTGATGATTGCGAAGATCAATGTACACGAAAATGGATTATACGAAGATCAATGCACACGAAAATGTATGTATCGGAACATTTCAAATGTAACACCTGTTGATCACAAACTAAGGTTGCAATCCATCGAACATTAGGTACCCTATCAAAATTTTTACATAATCATCTTTACATATTGTGCCAAATTGTTTACTAAATAGTATTTTGAGATGGTATTCGAGTTGTTGATTTGGTTCCTTTTTAATTACAACTCTAGGCAGTAAAACGATACACGTGAAATAACAAACTGATGATGATACCTTTATTATTTCACCTAACAAACAAAAATTACGAACTCGACCAATGTGCACCAAGTTTTTAATTAGAATTCCCTGAAATCCACATTTTCGTTATTCTAAAAAAGCAACAAAATGAAGTAAAATAAGTTTCCCTTTTAATCGAATGAGAAAATGTTTTTCTGAGTTACGGTCTGAAAACAGAGTTTGGAGGATTAATTACATAATTAGGGATTAGAGTAAATCAAAATAGGTTTTACTACGTTTTTCCACGAGTCCATTAGGAATTTAAGTGTCTCGTCTCAGCTTTTGTAAATTTCACTAAAGCTTGTAGAACACGTAGATATTTTCTTCCTATTATTTAACTTTAATCAATGTCAGCAGTTTCGACAGATAAATTGAAAATTGTATGTTCCATAAAATTTGATTAAAAGAATTATGTTATTTTCTGGTATATTTATATACTTTATATATTTGTTTCTTTTACTAAAAACTTAAGTACACTTTCTTTACTCAATATTTATCGTACCATTTATTTACCATCTTTGTAATAAAATAAGACGAAATAGAATATTACTTAATTGTAAATAAACATGTAAAAATTTGTGAATTTCATCCAAAATCTTGAAGGATGTGATCCAATCTGTGGCAGTGTTATTTTTCTTTCAGGGTAAAATGCCCCGTTCTAAAAATATCTTTAAAAAAAATAGAGGTAACAACGCACAGAAGGCTGCTTTTAAAACTAAGAATATTTGAAACGAAATAAAACCGCTCTTTAAGTTCCAAGAATAACATTAGGAAAACGTAAGAATAATGGTGAATGAGGCTCTTCTTTTTGATCGGGGATAAGATAATCTGGGCATAAAATGAATTCTCACATCGAACACAGATGTTTTGAAAGATAGATTCCGCAAGATTGCAGATAAACGTTTTAATGACTACGTGTCAGCTACTTAATAATTACTACCTTCAAAACCTCGAGATTGAAACTATGAGATTTGTTGAACAAGTCCCGTCAACTCAGTCAAGCAATTATGTACAATACTGGTATATATAGCAAATAAGTCTAATACATAAAACAAGAAGAAAAATACAGAAGAGAAGAAAACTTTATTACAGAAGAAAAGTTTCATTAACAATTTCAACACCTGTATGTTAATTATAAACATTAGTTTAGCAACTTTTTATATTATTAATTATATATATTTATATAACTGAACAATTAATATTAATAAAACATTAATTGAACAATTGTACAATCATGATTTGATGACTCACTGGAAAATTTTTTCATGGAAGATTGCTTAAACATAACCTTAAAACGAGGTTCACTCTAGCGACTCATGGTGATTTCGAAGTTACTCATTTTGACTCCTTAATGACTTAATGTGATACTGAAGTGATTTTTAGTGACTCGTGCGGATCACTTTCACCAGAGTCACTCAGGAGTCACCTCGGGAGTCACTTAGGAGTCACTTTGAGTTGCTAAAGAGTCAAGATGAGTCACTTAAAATTCATTGGGGATTGTTAAAGTGAACTCGCGTTAAAATACATTGCATTTCAAGGTCTTTTTATACAGAAAATGGTGTTTTACGAGAAAACAAGACTTTAAAAATATGTTTTTCTAGGACACATCAGTTTTGGCTACCGTCAGTATTATAGGAATTAAAAAACCAGATAACATGAATCACACTAAAAATACCTTATTGCATTGGAATTCACAATCGAATTGAAAATTCCTAATTGAATTGCAATGGAAATTACCAACTGAATGTGGAATTCTGAATTGAATTGAAAATTCCCAATTGAATTGAATTTGAAATCCCTAATTAATTGGGTATTTCTTAATTGAATTGAGTTTTCTTAATTTTAATTGAAAATTAACAAATGAATTGAAAATTCTCGGTTGCCACAAATATTCCTTTTGTCGATTACAATTTAAATTAAAGTTTTTACAAATCCATGATTATTCTTTAAAATCCCTAAACTCAATTCCTAATTGGATTGAAAATCCACAATTGAATTGAAAATTCCTAATTGAATTAGATAGAAAATCACTAATTAAATTACACTTTCCTAACTCGATTCAAAACTCCAAATTGTTATGAAAATCCTAAAGTTGATTTGGAAATACCTATAATTTAATTGAAACTTCCTAATTGAATTGAAAAACTCCAATTGAATTGGAAATTCCTAATTAAATTAAATTTTCCTAAGTGAATTGAAAATCCCGAATTGCATTGAAAATCACCAATTGAATTAGAAATATCTAATTGAATGGAAAATTCCTAATTGAAGTGAATTGAAAATTCCAAATTACATTATATTTTCCTAACTAAATTGAAAATTCCAAATTAAATTGAATTTTCCTAACTGAATTGACAATTGATAATTGAATTGAAAGTCCCCAATTGAATTGGAAAATTCTAATTGAATTGAATCCTCTTAAATAAATAAAAAAATCCTGATTGAATTGAAAACCCACAATTGAATTTAAAATTCCTAATTGAAGTGAATTGAGAATCCCAAATTGAATTGAAAATTCCCAATTGAATTGGAATTTCTTGAGTTGGAAATTCCCAATTGAAATTACCCAATTATATTAAAAATACCAAATTGAATTGAAAAATCATAGTTGGATTGAAAGAAGATTAATAAATGAAAATAATTGTACAAGAGTGGAAAGTTGACAAGAAATGTGTTGTTCTTCACCAGCTGCAAAATTGAATATAATGGGAGAGCGAGTTTACGGTCCAAAGTAATTATAAAGCAATGTTTTCATGAATAAAAAAAAGTTGGACAGAGCCTCGAGACAATTTAATAAGAATGAAAGAGATGATTGGAATTTGAGAAGAGAAGGAACGTGGTCATTTGGAAAAAGAACTGGCGCTTGTCATTGAGGACTAATGTAAGTCCATTCCATTGAAACACGGAGTAATTACGGTCAGGCAGGCAGTAAAGAGAGACCCAACGTGGCGATATTATCCATCCTCAGAGAGCCAGCCAGTCACATTCTCGTTCAAATTCTCATTCTCGGTAATATTACCATGGTAATACAGCCGTCTCAGATCAGCGCACAGATCGTGAAGGAATGGGAGAGAAAGACACTCAGACAGACAGAGAGAGGTAGAGAGAGATAGAGAGAGAGAGAGAGACCGACAGGGAGAGAGAGAGAGACAGGGTGAAAAGGGGATAGAACGCTCGAGAGAGAAAAGAGATGAAAAGATGGAACGAAAGAGGGTTGGAAAGAGAGAGAGAGAGAGAGAGATCGAAACATAGAGCAAAAGAGAGAGTGAGGTAGAAAGAAGGATAGAAAGATACATTCAGAAAGAGAGAGAAAGCAAAAGTGAGAGAGCAAGAGAGAAAAAGAGGGGGAAATAAAGAGGGTAGAGTGCAGACGAGGATAGGGTAGAAAAGAGCCCGAGGACGTGGATGAGGAAAGGTATGAGTAAGAGAGCAAAATAGAATGGCGAGAGAATGAGAGGGCGTCGATGGGCGTTTCGCGGTTCCGCGATGATTACAGGCTCGGCGAACCTATAATATGGCATCGCCTTCTCCCCTGTTCCTTTTTTTACTCTC
The DNA here is from genome assembly GCA_011057455.1 of Ganaspis sp. Gsp50. Lineage (NCBI taxonomy): Eukaryota > Metazoa > Arthropoda > Insecta > Hymenoptera > Figitidae > Ganaspis > Ganaspis sp. Gsp50. Next base: position 12,752 of record WNHD01002233.1, read on the forward strand.
AATTTTTTTTTGCTTAATTCTTCTTTTTTTCACCTCTTCTCTTTTATATTTTCACTTGTTCATCTCTCTCACTCTCTCTCCTTGTCTTCAGATCTTTTTCAAATGTTTCTCTTTCTTTGTTCTTTCTGTCATCTTTCTCTCTTTCTTTCTCTCTTTCTGTATTCCTCCTCTCTCTCTCTTTCTCTATCTCTTTCTCCATTTCACTTCTTGTCTCACTTTATATTTCTATCCCTCTTTCACCATTGATCTTTACCTTTCCATTCTTCTTTTCTTTTTTTACACCTTCATTGTCTTTTTCATCATATTTTATCTTTACTTTTAACTTCTTTTTCTTCTTTTTCTTCTTTTTCTTCTTTACGAACTTCTCCCTTTCCTATATTATTCTTTTCTATTTCGATCACCTTTTCTCTTTCTTTATCTCTCTTCTTTCCATATCTCTGTCCTACAAAAGTAAAACATATGTCACATTGTTGCTTTAAATAGTTGATGTTTGTTTCTTAATCCAAAGATTCTAAAGGCCTTTCTACAATGTAAAAATAACTTTGACGCAAACACTGCGCAGAAACGATTTTCCGTGTTAAAATGGAAACTGCGCAGTTTTTGCGTCAAAACTATTTTCGTATTGCAGAGAGACCTTAAAGGTTTATCTACAATGCGAAAATAATCTTGACGCAAACGCTGCGCACAATTTTTTAATTTTAACATGGAAAATAGTTTCTGCGCAGGATTTGCGTCAAGATTATTTTTTCATTGTAGAGAGGCCTTAAAGGAACAGCGTTCTAAGCGACACTTACGTATGTTTTTCCATTGTAGGGCAGGTCTATACTTTGGATTTACTTTTTTTTAGATATTTTCTTTATATCCTTTTCTGTCTTTATTTCATCCTTCTCCATTGTTTACTTTCCCATCTATTTGCTTCCTTCCCCATCTTGTTTGTCTCTTCTTCCTTTTCTTTACCACCTTCTGCGTTTTCTTTTGTATCTTTTTTATTACCCTTTCAATCTTCTTCATGTTTTCTTTTCTACCTTTTTCCGTTTCTTTATCATCTTCGTTTTACTTTCTATCTTGTTCTTTTCTCTTCTTATATTTTTTTTCTCTTTTTATATCTGCAGTCTATTCTCCCCCTTTTCCTCTCCTTTTCCAATATTTTTCCATTTCCTCTCTCTTATTTTGTTTTCCTTCCTTCTCCCTTCTTCCTCTTTTTATCTCTTTTCTCTTACTATCTTTTTCAATTTTCCATCTTCCTTGTCACATTTTTGCTCTCTGACTCTTTCATTTGTCTTCTTTCTTCCTCTTTCAACGATTTCTCGTTTACTCTCTCTTACTATATATTATCTTTCTCTTTCTATGTTTTATCTTTCTCTTTCTATGTTTTATCTTTCTCTTCCTATGTTTTATCTGTCTCTTCCTATGTTTTATCTTTCTCTTTCTATGCTTTATTTTTCTCTTTCTATGCTTTATCTTTCCCTTTCTATATTTTATCTTTCTTTTTCTAGTATTACTAGTATTACATCCAGGGGAGAGGGGGTCCCGTCAATACCTTCGGTTCGTGCAGAATTCATTTTTCTCCTATTAGAAAATCTTCACAATGGGAGAGGGGGGGGGGTCAGAAACCGCTAAAAATATGCTTACGTAATACTTGAGTGGCTTCTTTCTCTTTCTATGCTTTATCTTTCTCTTTCTACGTTTTATCTTACTCTTTTCATGTTTTATCCTCCTTTTTCTGTGCTTTCTCTCTCTCTCTCTCTCTCTCTCTCTCTCTCTTGGCCTCTAGCGTGCTTTTTTGCTCCTTAAAGCCTTTATCGTTGTCCTTATCGCCATTTCTTATGAGGCAGTATCTCATCCCATCTAGTCTCGTCTCATCTTGCTGCTTAGGCCTTAGAGCTTTACTCTTGCAGGCAGGTACTTAAACTTTCTTCTCTTACTCTTCTAACTTCTCTTCTCTTAGACCCTTACTGATGTCTACTTTATGATGTAGACCTCGTGCAGCGAGCTCGATATAAATCGACTTTCCCCCATCCTCTTTTGGATGCTTGTATGTTGGAACACGACGTTAACATCGCAATAAACGAGCTTTTTTCTCGCTTCCGATAACGACGCAGTTGACCTCTCAAGCCATAATCTTTTACGAATTTCTGCGCATCATAAAAAAGAAGACAGGTTTTTGGTCTACCAACTTTATTTTTATGCGTTTTTTAAATCTCATTCATTCTCATACTTTTATAATATACAGAAATTAACTTCATTTATAAAAATGTATTATTTCATATTTTATATTTTTTCATATTTCATATATTTACAGAATAAAATTTTGTAAAATTTTCTATAATAGGAAATACGGATTTATAAGTTCATCTAGAACGGAGATAAAAATATAACTATAAATAAAGTAAAATTCATAAACGCAATTTTAAATCGCAACCTATATATACCTATAATGTACTTTGTTTGCCAAATTTGTAAAAAGATTGGAAAGAACAGAATCTTTGAAAGTTGTGAATAAATAGATAAAAAGTTTAAGAATACTAAAAATTTGTTTTTTCATTTTCTGTAAAAGAAAAAAAATGTTGCAAGCTTCAGTGTCATGTGGCTTTTAAATCGCGTACATCAATTTTTGATATAAATACTTTATACTGTTGGTAAATTTCACATAAAAAGGAATTAGAACTTTGGAAACTTAATTTAAGGAGCAATCAGACAAATATTGAAAGTGAGTTTATGTTTTTATGTAAAATTTTGCTTTTTCAATTAAAAACAATCTTTTATTGCAATTTTCTACAGTCGAAAGTTGCTAAGTAATATTTTAAACAAAATGAGGTCACATAAAGTATATTTAAACAAAAATTTTAAAAAATTCACTTTTGAAACAAAACGATAGAAAAATTTTTGTTTAAATGTACCTTTAACTGACTCATTTTGTTTAAAATAACATTTTGCAACATTCGTAGAAAGAAAATAGCAATAAAAGATTGTTTCTAATTGCAAAAGCAAAACTTGACACAAAAACATAACCTCACTTTCAATATTTATCTGACTACTCCTTAAATTAAAATGTGCATACGTTTTGGTCGATTTTAAATATTTTTCGTAATTTTCGACTTGAAATGTATAAGAATAGATATTGATAACTATCAATATCTACTCTCTAAATCTGAATCAGCGGAATCTCGCTGATTCTCAGCTATAAGTGTATCACTTTTTCAAATCAGCGAAAATACGCTGATAATTCAGTAAAAATTTCGCTGATTTAAAATAGTGTTACACTTATCGCTGATTCAGATTTAGAGAGTATTGTTGATTATAATCAATAGATAGATGATAGATAAATAATCAATAAAAATACGAAGTGACTTTGACTTTTTAAAAGTGGAGAATTGTTTACTTTTATAATAGTTAATTTATAAGTACTATTTTAATTGTTTTTAGCACTAGTCAGAGTGCGGTGTCGCGACGACGTTGATGAAG
>WNHD01002234.1:0-17471 GCA_011057455.1 Ganaspis sp. Gsp50
TTGAAAAATGTGCTTTCTCTTTCACTTTTTTGTAAATTTCCAGGTGTTCCTGAAATTCTTTTGGCATTTTCTTTTTTTTATTTGTTTAGGCATAAAAAAACACGAATTTGAACAAGCATACCAGACACTACACTTTCTTGGAACAGCCTGAAATTTTGAAAAACGTGCTTTCACTTTCACTTTTTTGTAAATTTCAAGGTGTTCTTGAAAATTTTTTGGCATTATCTTTTTTTGATTGGATTGGAAATAAAAAAACACGAATTCCAAGACCCATACCAAACACTACACTTTTATGGATCAATTTTAATTTTTGAAAAATATGAATTTTTTGCACGCTTTTGCAAATTTCAAGGTGTCCTGAAATTTTTTTGGCATTATCTTTTTTTTATTGGATTGGGCATAAAAAACACGAATTTTAATATGCATACCAGACACTACACTTTCTTGGAACAACCTGAAATTTTGAAAAACGTGCTTTCTCTTTCAGTTTTTTTGCAAAATTCAAGGTGTTCTTGAAATTTTTTTGCATTATTTTTTTTTATTGGCTTGGAAATAAAAAAACATGAATTTTGAGGCCCATACCAAACACTACAGTTTTAAGGATCAATTTTAATTTTCGAAAAATATGAATTTTATGCACGTTTTTGTAAATTTCAAGGTGTTCCTGAAATTCTTTTGGCATTTTCTTTTTTTTATTTGTTTGGGCATAAAAAAACACGAATTTTAACAAGCATACCAGACACTACACTTTCTTGGAACATCCTGAAATTTTGAAAAACGTGCTTTCTCTTTCACTTTTTTGTCAATTTCAAGGTGTTCCTGAAATTTTTTTTGCATATTCTTTTTTTTTTATTGTATTGGGAATAAGAATACACGAATTTTAAGACCCAGGTCAGACACTACACTTTTCAGGATCAATTTGAATTCTTAAAGGATATGAATTTTTTAAACTTTTTTGTTAATTTCAAGGTGTTCCTAAAATTTTGTTGGATTTTCCTTTTTGCATTCGATTTGTATTAAAGAAGGCAGATTATTAACTTAATTGTCTAAAATTGATTTGTAATTCGTCATACATTTTTTTATTAATAAACTTTAATCACATACTGTAAAGCAAATATTTTTGATCAAAATATTTAAAAATTGTAAAATATTTCAAAATCATAAAACATTAAAAAATAGTAAAATACAAAATTCGTATCCTCTATTTCATTCATAGAAAATACGACTTCCAGTCATAGATATTGATTTTTTTGCTGTCGGTTTTAAGAAACCGTATGGCTCTAAGCTTATTAGAACAGCTTTTCGCTTTTTTATTTAAGAATCAATTTCTCCACAAATATAATTGATTAATTTATTTTGAAAAGCTTGTTTTGATAATTTTCTATCAAGATTGGACGTTTTGCTTCGTTTTTTTGTGATTTTTGTTTGACTGCCGTGACGACGTCCCTGAGGATGGGAAATCTGGGGCGCAGAATCGACGAGGATGAGCATCAGCTGGGCGCACGAATCGTATTACTAAATATATACCGAGAGGCACGATGTTTCAATGTTCAATTTCTAAAACATCGTCATCATTAGTTCATTTCTTGATTTCCCCCGCGTAACTTTATTAAAAACATTTTACACATTCACAATCCAAGTATTTCCAAAAGGTGAGTTTTCTTTTGCAAACTGTCAATTTCTGAAAACACGTAATTTGCGTATTAGAAATTATATTAAATAAATTAAAATATTATATTAAATAAATAATGTACGAATGGGCATTCTTTTCTTTTCCTTGTAGCCCGTATATATTTGTAAAAATAATTAAAAATAAATAATGTAATAAATATAATAATAATAATAATAATAAAAATAATAATCAAAATAATAATAATAAAAATAAAAATAACAATAAAAATAATAATAAAAATAACAATAAAAATAATAATAAAAAAGATAATAAAAATAGTAATAATAAATAATAAACCAAGCACCACTCAACAACGTGCGCGAGTAAATTTTTTAACCAAAGATTTTTTCCGTAAAATATAAATTGTAAATAAAATTTATAGTGGAATAATAATAATAATAATAAATTAAATCTATCATTAAACAATAATAATAATAAAAAATAAAAATTTTAATAGAATGATAGTTACAATAGAATGATGTAATAATAATAATAATAATAATAATAATAATAATAATAATAATAATAATAATAACGATAAGTTAATAAATGAATTCATTTATTTAAAATACATTTTTAAATATCCTCGGAAAAAGGATCAGAAATAATTGTAGAATATTTTTATGAAGATTCAAGTGATACGAAATGGATTTGGGGTGAATGGAGTTTCGGATGAATGAGGACAGAATGATGTAAACTATATTGGAAGTCACCTGAATTAATTCTGATTGGATTTCATTTCCGGTAAGTTGATTGATAGTGTTTAATAAAATAGTAAGTATTTCTTAATCGTACAAATAATTTGTTATTGTTTTGTATTTAAAATAAATTTTTAATTATGTTATTTTTTTTAGTTTGCATGGAAAATTAAAATTGTTAAAAAAATAATAAATAAAAAAATTAAAAAAAATAAAAAAAGTCTCGAAACAAAAAAATGTGCGAAACATTAGGAACTACATAGTTTCATTACTGTTTATAGGAAGGTTATAATAAGAATTCAATCAATAAAGCGTATAAAAGAAGAAAAGAATAAATAGCTTTTTCAGTATATAACAACAGTACAGAAGTGCTTTAAACAATGAGTGCTGTATTTTTATTTTAAATTTTATTTATATGCACTGAAACTTGTTATTTTACAATTATTGAAAAATCCATCACAGCGTAGGTAAATAATTACTAATTTTTATTAATGAAAAAATCTTTATTTATTCATTTATTTTAGAAAGTCTAAATTTTTATGTATAAAATTTTTTAAATGTAAATTTTCATATTGTTTATGGATTAATTTTAAAATTTATTATTTTATTATTATTTATTTTACTACTATTTATTTCATTATTATTTATTTTATTATTATTTATTCTATTATTATTTCTTTATTATTATTTATTTTATTTAAATTTTAGATCCGAATCCAAGGGCGCAAGGGGGGCACGCACCCCAATCAACAAATTAAAAACTGGTTATTATCATTGAGAAAGAATTTTGAAAAAGAGACATAACTTTAAAGATTTTTTTTTTCTTGAGCATCCAATGAAATAATAGTTTTAATAGATCAGGAAGAAATTTGTTTACCTTTATTTAAAAATTAAGAACTTTTATGAAAATTAGGTAATTATTGTAAGTAGTGCATGATCATAAAAATACAATAAAATTCATGAGTTTCAGAAAAGCTCTTTATTAAAAGAGTTTAATCTAATAATTAATTTGAAAATATTTTTGTTTATTTTATAAAACACATTTACTGGCGAAATTCCAAAAAAAAGTGTCGAACCAAGTGGATTTCTTGGCAAAGAATCATAATTTCTATATACAATTTTTCATATAAAAAACTATATGAAATTATTGTACTTATGTTTGTTAAAATGTTTTAATTTTAATGTCGATTTCTTATAACAAATTTTACATAATAATGTTTGTGACTCTCTCTCTGAAGAAAGGGACCTAAAAGAAAAAAAAATTGTAGGTTACGTTTGATGACATCGTTAAAGTAATGAACCTTAGAAAGAAAACATTTTAGGTTAAGTCAAGAAGATTCTATCTGATATTTCTGTAATTTTAGGTTATGTTTGATGGCAGCTTTAACTTTAAAGGAACCGTAGAAGAAAAAGAATGTAGATTATACGACAATTTTAACGTAATAAACACTATCATGAAACATAACCTACAATTTTTGCCATCTAAGGCCCCTTTCTTCAGAGAGCGTCATATTTATTTTCTTTTTTGTCTCCTACAGTAAAAATCTCAATTTTTGTATAATAATAATTTTGTTTTAACATTCTTTTCTTTGTATAACAATTCAATAAATATATTTTTACTGTATTAACCGTTCAGTGTAAAAAATTTAATAATTTAAAATTTTAAATCTTTTTCTCAGTTTTCAGTTAAAAATGAATAAACAAAAACCCAATGGTGTTTTGTCAGTTGTAATTCCTTCTGAAATCTCAACTGCCCAAAGTTCACAAATTTTAATGATCAATCAAGATCCACAGGTAGGAATTTGAAAAAAGTACCTAATAAAACAAAAAACCATAAACGTCTATTATAAAAAGAAAAAATCGTCACGATTACAATGCTTCCTCTATAAGGAAGCAAAAATTTTAAAAAAAGTCAATAAAAAAAGTCAATAAAGAAAGTCAATAAAAAAAGTCAATAAAAAAAGTCAATAAAAAAAGTCAATAAAGAAAGTCAATGAAAAAATCAATAAAAAATCAATAAAAAAAGAAAAAGAAAAATAATTATATAAAAAGATCAACCGAATCTTTACGATTTTTATTACCATTTAAATTTGGACGTTTTCAAATAATTTTTAAAAAAAATGTTTGATACACGTCTCTTTAAAGTTAATTTTTGGAAATTTTTATTTGCTTTCTAATTTTCGTTTAATTACTGCATTATTTCTTAAAATCAAATTAAAATACAAAAAACTGAAATATTAATTTTAAATATTTATTTAATAGTAAATAAAATATTTATTCATAAATATATATTTTTTTATATTAATATGTACATTTATTTATTTATTTATTATTATATTGGAAATGTTTACAAATGACGTCACCTTCTAAGGGGGTGGGGTCTGAGGGGGTTTTTTTTTTTGAAAAGATTCAAAAAATTGCAAAAATGTAGAACAACTGGGTATCGTCATTTGTGAACTATCCGATATATTTTTTGTATTATTTTGTAGTTCTTTCTCTCAATATACCCGGTCATTGATAAATTGCAATCACTTTCAATATACCTAAGGTCCGGTCTCATCAAAAACGGACCTAATGAGAGAGGATCTATTAAAACCGGATCTATTGAGAACAGACCTGTTAAAAGCGGATCTATTGAGAACGGATACGTTGAAAACGTGTCTATTGAGAACGGAAATATTGAGAACGGATCTATTGGAACGGATCTATTGAGAACAGACCTGTTAAAAGCGGATCTATTGAGAACGGATACGTTGAAAACGAGTCAATTGAGAACGGATCTATTGAGAACAGACCTGTTGAAAACGCATCTATTGAGAACTGACCTGCAGAGTGCGGATATATTGAGAACGGATCTATTGATGACAGACCTGTTAAAAGCGTATCTATTGAGAACGGATACGTTGAAAACGAGTCAATTGAGAACGGATCTATTGAGAACGGATCTATTGAGAACTGACCTGCAGAGAACGGATATATTGAGAACGGACCTGCTGAGAGCGGATTTATTGAGAACGGATCTATTAAGAAGTGACGTGTTGAGGTCGGAGCTATTGAGAGTCAACCTGTTGAAAATGGATCCATTGAGAACGGACCTATTGAGAGCGGAACTATTGAGAGTGAATCTATTAAAAGCGGAACTATTGAGAAAGAGGACTGCATATTCATTATTTATTGACCCTTTGTATTATAACAAAAAAATTTGTCATTTTTTTTTTAGTGAATCTCTTTTTATTTGTTAAATCGTAAAAAAGCAGTATTAAATAAATAATATTTTTTACAATTTCTAGGAGGAGGAAACTTCGGACTGTCCCCTGTTGACTCCAAGTCCCCCTCTCGGGGTAGTGAGAAAACCCTCAGAAATGGTTCCAATTTTTAATCACATCGAGAGTCCTTTGGAAACTCCAGCAACCCCCACATCTGAAAATATTAATTCCGAGGATGGACTCAACGTTTTTCTTAATATTGTTAACAGTTCCAGCAAACCCCTTCATAATGGTTGGTATTAAATAAAAAATATTTTTAAAAAAATTTAGCAATTTTTCCAAACATTTAGAATTAATAATTTAAAAGAAAAATAATTGCGAAATATTTGTTTTTTTCTTTATTTCATTGCAGTTCTAAAGTTTCACTTGATGTTTAAACGTCTTTAAAAAACGTCATAAACATTATTTTATTTATGCAAAAAAATTGTAGATTTATTTTTTTATGATATGAAAAATGAATTGTTATAAATATAAAAAAATAATGATAATAAATATAAAAAAATAATGATAATAAATAAAAAAAAATAATGATAATAAATATAAAAAAATAATTATATTAAATAGATATTAAATAAATTTTATAAAAATGAATAAAAATAAAATTGACGAAATTTCTTCCACAAGCACAAAATTTTCGTTTTAATTAAAAAAGTATTTTATTTAAAATTGTAAACAAATAAAATCAGTAAATGACGAAATTTCTAAACTGCATTAAATTGTAATGAAATTAAATATTAAATTGTAATTGTTAAAATTTTTAAAAATTCTTTTTTAAATGAAAATTTTGACCATAAAAATTAAAATTGGATTGTTCTTTTCATGGTCGTTCTTTATTGCTCTTAAAAACTGTTTCGTCAGAGTCACGTGATCACTTTGCCAGGCTCGAGCTCCCGGCGTTTAACAATTCCTTCACAATTCGTTTCGTGCACGCAAAAGAATAGGGAACAATTGAAAAATTGTCATTTTTAAAAATAATAGTGCGCGTCTTGTTATTTAATAGCAGTTCTCTAGTGATGTGCTTCTTTTGTGAAAACAAACTTATTATTTTTGTATTATTTAAACAATTTGATTGAACTAATAACAATTTTTTTTTTTTTTTAGAAAAAGTGAAATAAATATTGGACTCTGTTATAAAAAAGTGTGGTTTTGCATTTTTGAGTGAAAATGATTGTTAATTAAATTTTAAATAAATAATTAATGCTTGGAAATATTCGAAAACTAAAATTTAATTCTTAGTATTAAATCATTTTTTTAGAGTTGAAATGAATTAAATTAATTGCAAATTGTAAAAACGAAAAATTTTAGAAAATTAAAATTCGATTTTAAGTATTAAATGGTATTTTAAACTTGGAATTAATTGAATTAGTAGATAATAGTAAAAAAGTAATAAGAATAAATAATTAATGTTAAAAGTAATACATTTTTTGATAATAAATATTTCGATAAAAATAATCGATATTCGATAATAATAATAGTTAATTAAAATAATAAAAATAATATTTATTATAATAAATAATATAAAAGCGATAAATAATCGATAAACAATCGATAAATAATCGACAAGTAATCGTCAAATAATAATCGATCAACAATCGACAAATATTCGACAAATAATCGATCAATAATCGACAAATAATCGATCAATAATCGACAAATAATCGATCAATAATCGATAAATATTCGACAAATAATCGACAAATAATCGATCAATAATCGACAAATAATCGTCAAATATTCTACAAATATTCGACAAATAATCGACAAATAATCGACAAATAATCGACAAACAATCGACAAATAATCGAAAAATAATTGATAAATTATCGATAAATAGTCGATCAATAGTCGATCAATAGTCAACAAATAATCGACAAATATTCTACAAATGTTCGACAAATAATCGACAAATAATCGACAAATAATCAACAGATAATCGATAAATAATTGACAAAGAATCGACAAAGAATCGACAAATAATCGAAAAATAATCGATAAATAATCGATAAATAGTCGATAAATAGCCGATAAATAAACTATAAAAAATAAATAAGTAAGAATTATAAACGAAAAGTAAAAACAATAAATAAACGGTAAATAAGTGACAAGAATAAACAAAATAATAATAAATAAATACTGAAAATAGTAAACAAATGTATAAAATAACAATAAAAGAATAAATCAATAAATTATTAATAATAAAAAAATGTAATACTCCCACAAATTAATATGACAAAAATTATTAATACCAATTAAGCAATTTTTTATTTGTTTACTATCTGGTTTATTTATAAAAAAAGAAATTGAAAATTCAGTATATTTTTTAATTTATTAAAAATACTCTAAGATAATATATGTACAAATGGAGCCAATGAAGATTGTTGAAGAAGGTATTTAATTCTCTAATTGTATAAACGTATTTCTCTTATCAAAATGTAACTTGAAACTTCGTTGAGAAAAAATTGCATTGGTTAATACATTTTTTTTGAAATTCCTATTTAATGAACAATTTTTATCTAAAATAGATCGAATTCTCAAAGTGGGATATTAAAGAATTGTTTTTTGTTCAAAAATTAAGTTGTAATTGAAAAAAAACAATTAGATAAAAATTGAAAATTATTGACTTTAAGAATAGGAAAAATGAAAAATTTATAGAACCGAATATTAGCTTCGAATACAAAAAATCCCATGTTTCATTGACAGGAAATTTTTTTTATTTTTAGTGCAGTTTAAAATTTATCAAATTTTTTATTTTCATTGCAATTTAAAATTTCACAAATTTTTTATTTTCATTGCAATTTAAAATTTAACAAATTTTTTATTTTCATTGCAATTTAAAATTTAACAAATTTTTTATTTTCATAGCATTTTAAAATTTATCAAATTCATTATTATTTAATTAAAATTTTTCAATTTACATATAAATTTATCATTTACTTGTTTTTTATCAAGCGGCAAAATTTTGAATAATTATTTATGATAAAAATGATAAAATACTTGTAACGCGTTCTGAAGGAAGGACCTTAGAAGGAAAGAATTGTAGGTTATGTTTGATGACAGTTTAAAAGCGATTAAACTTAATTAGGAAATCACATAAAAAAAGAAAAAATTACGTTTCATAAAAAAATTAAAGAGGAAAACGAGAATATTTTTCATAAAAAAAAGAAGAAATGAAATTTGTATTTTTAATTATAAAATTCGTATATTTTATTCGTATAAAAAGTCTATATTGTATATAAATAAATTATAAAACAAGAAAACAAATTTTATTTCTAATGAAAAAACATAAGGACCAATTTTTTTTATTAATAGCAAAGCTTTTCTTTTAAAGAAAAACAACGAAACAAAAATCTCGTTCTTTCTGATTAAAATTCTTGCAATTTAAATCTATCTTAACTCATCAAATGTCACTTAATGCCAATTTAAATTAATATAGCTTGATAAATATTTTCAGGAATTCAATTAGAGAAAAGTTTTTTAATTAAAATGTAAATAAATAACAGTAAATAAAGCAACAAATATTCGGCATTACATAAATGAATACTAAAATATTGTAAATGGAAAATTATTGTAAATATAAGTACAAGTAAATAAAAACAAAAATTATAAAATTAAAAACTTAAATAATTTAAATGAATAAAGAAATAAAATTAAATATAAAAATATTAATTTTTCAATAAACTAATTAAAAAAGTGTTTTGAAATTAATAAATACAATAATTAAGTATTAATTTATTTTAGAACCAAGTTCTCGAGATCCAATGGTAGAATCAACGAGCAGTAGTAACAGCAGTATAAAAAATGAACCAGTTTGTACACAATTACTCACTCAATTAAATGAAGCTTATCAACATTTGGCCCCCGACGCTCAGGCGCTTGTAAGTTTTATTCACAAGTAAAATTAATTTTCGTTTCAATTAAAATTCAAATTTTTTATTACAAGTTGACATTATTTATCTATTTATTGATTTAGTAAATATTTTTTTATTCCTATAAAATTAACTTTTCATTTACAAATAAAAATTTTGCACATATCATTAAATATATCTTTTACAAATTTTATTAGAAAACAACAAATTTTAAATGTGAAATAAAACTTTTTTGACAACGTAAAATTTTCTTTGAAAATAAAACGAAAAAAATTGAAAGCGTAAAAAACCAAAATTAAAATGTAGAAATAAGTATTTTCAATGCAAAAATTAAAATTTGTTTGAAGGTAAAACGGGAAAAAAATTGAATGCGCAAAATTCAATTTTCATCAAAAGTAAAAGTAAAAAATTGTTGATGCTTAGAATTCAATTTTTTCTTCTAAGTGAAATTGCAATTTTATTTCTAGCACAAATAGCTTTTCAAAAAGAGTTTAAATAGTTTAAATATTTCAAATGTTTTATGTTTTTTATGTTTTTTATTTTTTTTTATGTTTTTTATTTTCACGTGAAAATTTGATTTTTATATTTTAGGTTTTCGAATTTTTTATATTATATTGAGCATTAATTGATTTTAGTCGTAAATTTCGCGTCATTATAGTCGTCTATTTTAATGATCTTTAAGCATATATAATTTAATAAAAAATTAAATTCATCATCAGTTTTAAACAAAATTTGGTAGCATTTAAAATTTTTGTTACAATATAGTATTTATCCACTATTATTGAATTATTATTATTTAGTTATTATTTAGTTATTATTAATATTATTATTACTATTGTTATTATTATAATTATTTTTATTTTTTATTATTATTATTATTATTATTATTTTTATCTTTATTATTATTATAATTATTTTTATTTTTATTATTATTATTATTATTATTATTGTCATTATCATTATTACAATTTCATACTATTCATTGTAAGTAATGACATCATGTAATCTTTTTTCAAAAAATAATTTTTTACAAAATGAATAATTTTTAAGTTTGGTTTTGTTTGAGTGTGTTTCTGCTTGTAAAATCAATATTAGCGTGTTAATAATTGTAAAGATCAATATTACCAACGCAGTAAAAAATTGACATGATTTGCGAAGTGAATTTACTATATCAAAAACTATAAAATGCATATTTCTGAAAATACAGTGACTTTTTTAAATAAAAAATTATTATTACAGATGTTTTATGAAATTTTCATTAATCAGTAATTCATCAATATTTTAGAATGTATATTAAATCAGCATTATAATTATACATATATTTCTTATAATAATAGTTTTTATACTCTACATTGTACAATTTATACTTCAGCTAATGTTACATTTTTCTATTAATATCCTATTAATATGAACTTTACAAACAAAAGTTTAAAAAATGACAAAATATAATGTATATAATTTGTTTTATTATCATTTTTTATTTTTTATCATTTTTGATAAGTTGTTATTATTTTTTATTACTTTGGATTACTTTGGATTACTTACGAATATTTTCGATTATTTTAGATTTATTTGGATTACTTTTGATTATTTTCCAATATTGTCGATTTTTTTGGATTATTTTTGATTATTTTGCATTACTTTTGATTATTTTTAATAACTTTTCATTATTTTGGATTACTTTTGAATATTTTGAATTATTTTAGATTATTTTGGATTACTTTTGATTATTTTCGAATATATTGGATTATTTTTTATTGCTTTTGATTATTTTGGATTACTTTTGAATATTTTGAATTATTTTTTATTACTTTTGATTATTTTGGATTACTTTTGAATATTTTGAATTATTTTTTATTATTTTGGATTACTTTTGATTATTTTCGAATATTTTGGATTATTTTGGATTATTTTGGATTACTTTTTAATATTTTGAATTATTTTAGATTATTTTGGATTACTTTTGATTATTTTCGAATATTTTGGAATATTTTTGATAGCTCTTGATTATTTTGGATTACTTTTGAATATTTTGAATTATTTTGGATTATTTTGGATTACTTTTGATTATTTTCGAATATGTTGGATTAGTTTTTATTACTTTTGATTATTTTGTATTACTTTTGAATATTTTGAATTATTTTAAATTATATTAAATTACTTTTGATAGTTTTCTAATATTTTGAATTATTTTGGATTACTTTTGAATATTTTGAATTATTTTAGATTACTATAGATTACTTTTGATTATTTTCGAATATTTTGGATTATTTTGAATTCTTTTGGATTCTTTTGGATTCTTTTGGATCACTTTTGGTTATATTTGATGATTTTTTATTATTTTAGCTTATTTTGCTGATTTTTATTATTTCTGATTATGCCAAATTTTAAATTATTGTTAATTATTTGTTTAAAGAATTAAAAATAAAAAAAACTCGTGCTTAAGATAAATTTAAAAAGTCATTGAATTGTGCAGTGAAATAAAGCACCTTGGCACGAGACAGCAATTCATTGCCAACTCAGTGCCAATAAATGAAAGACACAATTAAGTCTTTAACAATTATAACTTGTCTAATGGCTTAACTGATTTTAATAAACTCTCGCGTTTTTTCATAACTTTGCATTCACGTGCTTCAATTTTAAAAATGAGAGATTTAAATCTTTTTACAATAAATTATATCCATCAAGAGACAACAGTGATAGATTTTCAACCCAGTCTTTACGTAAATCCAAAAATAGTCAGTTTTTAAATGAAAAACAATTTTATCAAAAACTATAATATCCAATTGTTCAAATAATTTGTCTCTAATTTTTTATCATTTCGTTTAATAATCATTTATACGTATAATATTCGTAAACCTGTGTACTAATTAATGTGATTTTATCCTTGGTTTCAAATTCATTTTTACAATTCTCACAACATTATTGCAAAATTGGTACAAAATTGTTACATAATTGTTGCAAAATTGACACAAAGTTGGTACAAAATTGCTGCAAAATTAGTATAAATTGGCTACAAAAATGCTTCATAATTGTTTCAAAATTGGTTCAAAATTGTTACAATATTGCTACCCAGTAAAAAAAGATTTATTGGAACTAGGTGTTTTTTGATTGGAACTAAGGCAAGTTCCAATTAAAAAAACACTTATTTTTTAATTGGAACAAAAGTTCCAATTAATAGGATGTATTTTTTATTAAAAAGGACAGAAATCATGGTCTAAAGTCTATAAAAGTGTATTATGCAATGCTAATTATTAAAGGCAATTATTATTGTATTAATAGAATTAAGATTGTTTGTTATAAATAAAAGGTAAATAATAAAACTGATTCAAGAAGTTTTACAGTACATTCTCATGAGAAAGACGCCATTGACTTTTACAGCTGACCACTTTATTGAATCACGTAGTTATTTCCTAAGGCGCGCAATTTTAAAAATATTTAATTATCAACAATGATATTCTTCGTATTTTGTAAATAATTATTTCAAAATTTCTTTTTAATTGATTTTCATTCCAAATTTAGAATTAATTATTTAAACATTTTTTAAAAAATCGCCGTTGATTATTAAATATTTTTAAAATTGCGCGCCTTAGAAAATAACTACGTGATTCAATAAAGTGGTCAGCTGTCAAAATTCAATGGCGTCTCTCTCATGAGAATGGACTGTAAAACTTCTTGAATCAGTTTTATTATTTACCTTTTATTTATAACAAACAATCTTATTTCTATTAATAGAATAATAATCGCCTTTAATAATTAGCATTGCATAATACACTTTTTTAGACTTCAGAGCATGATTTCTGTCCTTTTTAATAAAAAATACATCCTATTAATTGGAACTTTTGTTCCGATTAAAAAATAAGCGTTTTTTTATTTGGAACTTGCCTTAGTTCCAATTAAAAAACACCTAGTTCCAATAAATCTTTTTTTTTACGAAATAATGAATTTTTTTCAAAATGGAAACAATGAGAGATTGTTTCATCACAAAATATGTCATTGTCATGCAATTTTTATGCTAATTATAAAAAACTAACTACGCGTTAGTGGTCAAAGAATGGAAGCTACATCACCTCACCATCAGTTGCCAAATGACATATGACACTTTGCGGAGTTGGTGCTGTGATTAATAAACTAATCAACTACCTGTCGCTTTCTAACAATCTTGTAAACTCACACTATAACTCTTTAGTTTTACAATCAGGAGAATGGAGGGAAACCACCCTTGGTTGGGATTCAATTGGTTGTTCCCAAACCTCCAAAAAATTATATCTTCAGCAAATGGAATTGGCCACTCATTCGGAAAACTTGCTTCTGGACTTTCATGTCACTCTTCGTTGGTTGTGCAGCCCTAGTTATCGCTGTCATCATCAAAATGCCCAAAAGGTACTTGTAACATTTATTTTCTATTGAATCACTTAAAAGATTTGTAACAATATTTCTAGAAATTACTATTAATGCATTTACTACACAACCGCACAAAATAAAAAGTGTCTGTGTTGAGGGATCAGAATACCCATTCTACTTCGCTGCCTCGTCCTCTAGGTCAACTTGTAGTTACGCTCTAACTGCTCGTTTCTCACAGTTATTTTAAATTTAAATATTATTTCCCGCCATCCGCCATATTACCTTCTTCCCTCTCTACTCCCAGTCCGCGCTCTTTCCGCCATTACGTTTTTCTGTGCGTTCCTCGCAACATCAAAAACGCGAAAAAATCAAGACAAATTCCAGTTTTTAGTGCAAAAATGGGATCATCGTCGCATAAGAACAAGCGCAAAAGAAAAGATTCTCGCGACACTATGAAAAGATCATGAAAAAGCTAAAAAAGCAGGTAAAAGAAAAAAAGCGTCGTCGCTACGCTTCCAGCTCATCGGAATTAATAGACTCAAGTAGAGCGTCCCGGAGCTCATCTTCACCGGACTCAAGGGATTGAGCAGAAGTAGCAGTGCCTCCAGCAACAGATCTTTTAGACGGGAGAGGGATAGTATTGTGAGAAATCCTCCACATACAAGATCACCCTCCCGAGATAATCGTGATGAGCGCAACTCAAAAGATGCGTCACGTGAATACATTGAGGGAGAGCGACATCCTCGAAGTACGACGCCAAGATCACGTTATTCTGAAGAGCGTCATCGAAGAGGTGCGAGTTCTACTTCATTTAGGAAGGATGAACACACCCGCAAAAAAGATGCGCCTTCAAAAGAGAAGGGCAGTGAACATAACCTAGAAAAAACAACATCGGAAAAAGATCCTAGTTCACAGTTAAAAGACACAGATGATTCTATCTGGCAACAGCTAGGTGGTGATCCGTTCGTCCAAAAAACTACAAGCGGACCAATTCACGAGAAATTATCACAATTATGGTCTAAAATAATGCAAGTGGGACTTGAAAAAGACAAACTAAAAGTTCTTATAGACAAGTATCCCCCTACAGAAAATTGCAAAATGACGCTTGCGCCAAGCCTAAAACCAGAAATTAAAATTGTCACAAGCAATTCAGGCATCAAGAAAGACCAATATCAAAGCGATCCACAGAACCAACTAGGTGCTGGCTTAAACGCTCTAGCCAAAGCATTATCTCTTTTAATCGAACCAGAAAAAACAAAAGAAAATGACATCTTGAATGAACTTAAAGTGATCTTAGGTGATGCAGGAAAAATCTTCACTGATATACACCATAACATTTCGATCGCTAGGAGAAAGATGATTAGTACTAAAGATGATAAAGTCGGGTAGAGATCCATTAATAAAAACAATTGCAGAGGAAATAAATGTTGACAATTCTCTGTTCGGGAAAGACTTTTCAGAACGCTACTAAACAGCCAAAGAGGTTGAAAAAGTAGGCAAAGACCTAAGCAAGACACAGAAGAAGACTGACCCAAAAGAAACCAGGAGGCAAAGAAGCTCCAAGAAATTATAACAATTCTAATTTAAACTGGCAGGGTCCATGTAAAGTCACATCAAACATTTATTATTTAAAACCAATTCAAAGTCACTTTAGAATTTACAATCAATTTGGGCTTTTAAATCTTATAATAATTTCGATTATCTTTCACAATTAAAAATACAGATATGACATCACTTTTACTAAATAATTTATTATACACTAATCAAATTGTGATCAATAGATTCGCGTGTCAGTACTGACGCTCGTCAATTTCGTTTGTCGCTTGGCCCCTCAAATTTTTCGCGTAAGATCGACACTCTACATTTTCCGTTTTCATGTGATTCTGGCTAATCGTTCTCAACACCGAGATATGAGCCAAAACGTTTTTTTTTGTTAAGCCACCATTTTAAGGGTACTAAAGGGACTTTATAAACCCTGTCGATTTTCCAAATAAGTAAATAAACCTAAGAATTATGTTTACAATTTTCAGATGCGATCCCCAGGTAGAATGGTGGCAAGGTAGTCTTTTCTACGAAATTTTTCCAGGATCTTTTCAAGACGGGATGCCAATTAATGATGGAGTTGGTGACCTTCCTGGAATCAGCAAACGACTCGATTATCTGCAGAACCTCGGAGTCAAGAGCATAAGACTAAATTCCATCTTCCCAGCCGTTCATTACCCAGAATACTACTCCAACATCACCAGTCTCACAGAAATTAACGAATTTCTTGGAACGATGGAAGATTTTGAAAATCTGGTGAAGGATGTCCATAAAAGAAACATGACTCTGGTTCTCGATCTGCCTTTATATCCGTTTGTTAAAACCCTAGATAATGTGAATGAAACTAGTCAGGCCTTTAGACAACGAAGGGAAGTGTTACCGGAAGTACTCCCAACCGTGGTTCCTTCATCTTTTCAGGTCATTTAACAATTTTTCCTTAGTCGATATTATTAAGACCATGGAAGCAAGAGTGCTTCTATGGGAAACAGTCTTCTGCTAATATACTACTTATCAAACTTAATTATCGAACATTAATTATCAAACTTAATTATCAAACTTAATAATCAAACATTAATTATCAAACATTAATTATCAAACATTAATTATTAAACACTTATCAGTTACTTATTAACACTTATTAATTGTTCTTTCAGGTGGCGGACAATATTTTAACTACCAGAACACCAGATCTACCCGAAGAAGTAGATCCAATTTCATCAGCTATTAGATTCTGGAACGAGAAAGGAGTAGATGGGTTTTATTTGAAAGGCCTCGAGCATTACGTGAAGGAAAAGAATTTCCCTGATAAATTGAGGCATTGGAAATACATGATAGGTTTGAACAAGATTTTCATTTGTAACATCAAAGCTTTGAGGGAAGCTGAAGCATCTGCAGCTAAGAATGTTATTCTCAACAGAATTGACTTAGTCGATGTTACAATTGGAGTTTCGAATGGAACAAACGATATTAAATCCCAAATTGATCAGGTTATAAATGGTGTGTTGTTTGAAAAGTCCGGATACCCTTGGGTTCACTGGTCAGTTGGGAATGTTGATACCAAAAGGGTTTCTTCAACTCTTAAAGTCAATAATGCCAGTGTCGCTGTTGTCCTCATGGCTATGATGCTTCCTGGAACTCCAAGCATCTTTTATGGAGATGAGGTGAGAAATCTTTAGTGGTCCTTGTTACTTAATCACACATCCTTTAAATTCCAATATTCACATCCAATACTATTGGACCAAAGTATTGTAAAAAACGGATTCGGGATCTGTATTCAGATTTTCCCAAATATTCCCTAAGCAAAAAAATCAGTACGAAAAGCAGTCGCAATGCGTCTGCAATCGAGGGTTTCGGGGCTGAACCTGAATCTACAAAATCCTCCCAAAGCTTCTATTCAAACGTCGTATAAACTCTGCAGAGACTCTCCAGGGCTTCCCTAGAACATTCCTAGAGCCAGTCTAGAGCTGAATATTTCTTCACATAGATTGTTCAAAATAAGTAGTTCAACACTTTTAATTAAGAGAAGGATAGTGAAATAAATTTTTGAACACTGTTTGTTGAAATTGTAAAATACCAATATTTA
>WNHD01002235.1:0-15627 GCA_011057455.1 Ganaspis sp. Gsp50
AGAGTAACCTATAATAAGTGATATTTATAGTCAAATTCTATAAAATATTTGAGTTGGCCATCTCTCCCATATGGCCATCTCCCCCGGAATTACCCTAGTATTATCAAAATTTTTTACTAAAAAAAGATTTAAAATTAATTTTTTCAAGAAACTGATATTTGACATGAATCATTAATTTTTAAGTAAGTATATACTCATAAGTTAACGATTCATGTAAAATATCCTCTTTTATAAAATAAAGAAAAGAATCCTTTTTTCATTTGTTTTCAATGTTTCTCTCTACTAAAATACTGGCTTTAAATAAGAATTTAATCCAAACAAAAATTTCAAAATCAATTTTTTCAAAAAGTTGTCTATAAAATATTTTCGTTTTGCTATCTTTTTAATCTAAAAACAAAGCACTTTCAGAATCCGCAAGAAAATTTGAAATTTTTGGATTAAATCTTTCCAGGGGTACTGTGTTGTTTCAAATAAAACCCACTTCCTTAAATTTCAAACAAATCCTTTAATTGACCAAATAATTTTACTTATATATACATATATATACTATATTTGAATCAAATATTGTACTCTAAAAGTCGATTTAAACATAATGTAAAATTGTCTGCTTTGATACTGTTTTTCGGCTCATTGAACAAAGGGAAAATTGGCGCACTCAAGAATCAAAAAATTGTGAATATTTGTCTTGTATTTTGCTTGTGAAATATCCAAATGAAGGTGAAATTGAATCTAAAAGCAGAAATGCATATTGGATGAGAGTATGAAGAGGAAGAGGAAGAGGAAGAGGAGAAACAATATCGTTTTACTCAAAGAGAGAGAGTATTGAAGGTACTTACTTATGGAGATAACAATAAAGCTTGCAACCAGTAAAAACGGTGCCATTTTCCCTTCGAGATCGTAAAGAACAGAGCCCATTGGATATCCCAGAAGAACACCAAGAGCTATGCTACCGAGGACAAACCCCATAATCTTTGATCTTTTGTCTTCTTCCGGATATTGAGATGCCAACAAAGACATTCCTGACACTCCAATACAAGCTGACGATATGCCTTGAATGCTTCTTGCCAAGAAAAGCACCTCGTACGTTTGTCCAAAGGCGAACACTGCAGTTTATCAATCCAGATTCACCTTCTTTCAAACTCATTCAAGCAAAAGGGTTATCGATTTCTTGTATACAGGTATATTTTTTAAGGGGTAAATCGGCTTCAAAAGAGTGATCATTTTGTGAAATGTATTTATTTCTCAAAATGATTATTTAAAGAATTTATTCTAATTTTTTCAAAATTTTATTTATTTAATTTTATTTATTTATTAATTTATTTAATTTTCTTTTTTTCGTTTTTGATATTATTTCAATTTATTATTGATTCATAAATTCTAAAGAGAGTTCTAAAGTTCTAAAGAGAGCACATGATCATTGGAACGTTAATAATTTTTCAAGTTTTTATTTTCTCGATTACTAGCTCACTTCCTTTTGTGTTATTTTATTTTTTACTTCTAAAATACCCTGAATAAAGTTCTTAATAGATTCGATTATATTTTGTAACTATACTTGTAATAGGACAAATTTTGCTTGTCCTATTGTCTAATAAGACATATTTTTTGTCCTATTGTTCAATAAGACACAATTTTTAAATTGTAAGTATAATTTAAAGAATTGTAATTTTAACCAACTTTTTAATTTCCAGTTTAAGTTTACATTTTATTTGTTCAATTTCAAGTTAACTTAAAAATAATTACATTATATAACATAAAAATACCTTACTTATTTTTAAAAGAGTTGAAATTAAAGAAGTTTAAAAATTGTATATTTTTGTCCTTAAAAAATTGAAATTTTTGAATATAAATAAAATACGTTCTTTTACACTCACCAAGAATTTGATTTTGAAAACAGTCTTCTAAAATTTTTTAATTCAATGTTCATTTATCAATGAGGAGTTGGTATTCAATTTTTGTAGGTATTCGTCTTTTTAGAATTACACTCAAATTATTTTTCGTGTTATCAATTTTAAGTGAAAAGATTAGAATAAAGTTTTCATAACAAAATATAAACAAAAGAACAAAGTCTTGATAATTTTGAATTATATAACTATTTACTTATTTACAAAACTTTTATTTAGTGTTAAGAAATTCGTACTCAAATTTTATAAGTAAATAAAGAATTATTGGTCTCGTGTATATACATAACAATGTACAAGAATAAAAAGGAATAATAAAAGAATAAGAGATTTCAAATCATGCAGTAGAAAAAGCAAGAATTGTCAGACACAGTAAAGAAGATACGGAACCAGAAAGTAGAAAAAGCACGAATTGTCAGACACAGTGAGAGAGATACGCAATCAGAAAGTAGAAAAAGCAAGAAAAGTCAGACGCAGTTAGAGAGATACGCAATCAGAAAGTAGAAAAAGCAAGAAAAGTCAGACGCAGTTAGAGAGATACGCAATCAGAAAGTAGAAAAAGCAAGAATAGTCAGACGTAGCAAGAAAGTTGCGGAACCAGAAAGTAGAAAAAGCAAGAATTGTCAGACGCAGCAAGAGAGATAAGGAACCAGAAAGTAGAAAAGGAAAGAATGGTCAGACACAACAGAGGAGAGTTGAAACCTCACAGTAGAAAACGCCAGTATAGTCAGGCGCAGTAAAAAAGAATTGAGATCTCAAAGTAGAAAAGGTAAGTACAGTCAGACAAACACATTTAAAACCAGGCAGTAGAAAAAACAAGCATAGTCAGACGCCTGCCTATTGCTCTGGTCTGACTATTCTCGCTTTTTCTACTGACTTCTAAATCTTGCGTTGGTCTGACTATACTTACTTTTTCTACTGCCTGGTTTTAAATCTACCTTACCAAGTAGGTCTGACAAAATGCTTTGAATTGAAATAATAATAAACAATATTAATAATAATAATAATTAATAATATTGAAATAAATAAACAATGAATAAATAAAAAAATAATAAAATGAGGAATAAAAAATTTAGTAAATATTAATAAAATCTTGTTAAAAATCGAGTCAAAATTTAAAATACAAAATAAATCGCTTTTACGTATTTTAGAAAATTAATTTCTTTTTAAAATATTCGAAGCGTCACTTTAAACATATTGAAATAATATTCTTTAATAAAAATTAATAGTTACGATTTAAGGAAAAATAAAAATAAATCGTGTATTTTAAATTCTTGAGGATTTTTTTATTTGAAAAGTTTAGATTTTGAAGAAATAAAAAAAAAATTTTGAGAAACCTTAATTGCAACTGATTCTTAAATTAAACTTGATAACCATATCATTCATTATGCATACATTGTATGCATCATGTATACATGGTAATTAATTTTGATTTCAGCGAGTGTAAACAGTTCTGATGAAGCCATGGAATTTTGAATTATTAAGCATACAATGAATCTCGCGAGATTGAGCTCGCGCATTTATGCTGGCGCAATACGATTGAAATTGTTGATGCACTGAAGGAATAATTTTAATACAGAAAGAAAAACATGAAAAATGAAAATGTAGTTTTTCTGTATATTATACGCTGTAAAAAGAAAATCCCGTTTGCACTTTAAAACCAAAATGACTGAAAAGTAATAGATTTTTAGACTGAAAGCAAACAGTTTTCGTTCTTAAAATTAAACTCTCGATGTTGAAAGTTACTGAAAATTGGGGCTAATGTATAAAATTTCAGTGGAAAGTCCACTAGAGGCAAGATTTATTTTTTACAGTCTAAAAATTAGATGGCAGATGATTTTACCCTTATGTACAGAATCTGCTACTTGCACATGCAAACGTTATAATAAAATGCAAACACTATAATAAACAATATGTGTAAAAAAAGTAGGAGAATTTTTCATTGAAGACAAAAAATGTATAATTCAAGAAAGCAATTTCTGTTCTTTAGGAGTGAAAGAGTGAAAATCAGAAATGACCTTCGATATAAATTGAAAGAAATATAAACAAGTTTATCTCTTTCATCGTGATCCTTTCATCGTGTCACATCATATTTAGTTTCGTTTCCGAGGACAAAAGAGCGTTGAAACTAATGATGAGAAAATTTGAGAAGTATGTAAGCGTTAAGGATCTATTTTGTGAAAAGGAAAATGATAGGATTAACCTTGTCACTTTTTATTTCTATTTTGTTAAGAGAAGGAATAACCCGTGTGGAAATTCTAACCTGGCTAGGTCTGCGCTAGATATTTTAATCTCAAAATAAAACACGTAACAAACTTTTCGCCTAGTTTGACGTAATGGGACGAGCTTGGTCTTAGTTTTGCCCTAGTTTGCCTATAGTTTATTCCTAATTTTTTCCTACTTTGGCCCTAGTCTTGCCCTAGTTTGACAATAGTTTGGTCCTACTTTTTCCCTACTTTTGCCCTCGTTTGCCTATACTTTGATGCTAATTATGTCCTACATTCGCCCTAGTTTGTCTCTAGTCTTGTCCTACCTTAGCCCTTCTTTGGCCTTACTTTAGCCCTAGTTTTGCCTTAGTTTGGCCTCAGTATGGTCCTACTTTGCACTCCTTTTGCCCTAATTTGGCCTTAGTTTGGTCCTACTTTTCCCTAGTTTTGCCCAAGTTTGGCTATAGTTTGATCCTAATTATGTCCTACTCTGACCCTGGTTTGTCTCTAGTTTCGTCCTACCTTAGCCCTTCTTTGGCCCTACTTTAGCCTTAGTTTGGTCCTAGTTTGGCCTTAGTTTGGTCCTACTTTGATCTACTTTTGCCCTAGTTTAGCCTTAGTTTAGTCCTACCTTTGACATAATTTGGCCCTAGTATAGTCCTACTTTCATCCTACTTTTTCCCTAGGTTGACTATAGGTTGATCCTAATTATGTCCTACTTTGACCCTAGTTTTGCCTTAGTTTGGTCCTACTTGTGCCATACTTTGGCCTTAGTATATTCCTACTTTTTCCCTAGTTTTGCCTTAGTTTGGCTATACTTTGATCCTAATTATATCCTACTTTGACCCTGGTTTGTCTCTAGTTTCGTCCTACTTTTGCCCTACTTTGACCCTAATTTTACCTTAGTTTGGTCCTTCTTGTGCTATACTTTGGCCCTAGTATAGTCCTACTTTTGCCCTACTTTTTCTCTAGTTTTGCCCTAGTTTGGCTATAGTTTGATCCTAATTATGTCCTACTTTGACCCTTGTTTGTCTCTAGTTTTGCCTTACTTTGGTCCTACTTTTGCCCTAATTTTTCCCTAGTTTGACTACAGTTTGGTCCTAATTTTGTCCTACTTTGACCCTAGTTTAGTTCTAGTTTGGGCCTACTTTTGCCCTAAATTAGCCCTAGTTTGGATCTACTCTGATCCAGCATGCATCCTGGTTCAACCTTGGCGTCAAACTAGGCGGCAACTTGGTTAGGTGTTTCATATCGAGATTGAAAAATCTAGCATGTCTCAATATGGGGCCAGGATAATATTCTTAGCCCTAGTTAGTACCATGATCG
The DNA here is from genome assembly GCA_011057455.1 of Ganaspis sp. Gsp50. NCBI lineage: Eukaryota > Metazoa > Arthropoda > Insecta > Hymenoptera > Figitidae > Ganaspis > Ganaspis sp. Gsp50. Next base: position 5,432 of record WNHD01002235.1, read on the forward strand.
AATTTCCACACTGGCTAAAAAATACATTAAAATCAAATGGCTCAAAAATTGCATTCAATGTTTCAAGCTTATAACTTTTAAATTGTTGAAAAAATAAAAAAACAATTAATACTAGAGAAAATTAGTTTCGGCTAATTAAATTAACTTTTAGTTTTTAATAAATTTGTAATTTAACTAACTTAGTGAATATAAACTTGAAAATCAAAATGTTTTAACTTTCCTTCATAATCTTTAGTTTGAGCTTAACAAATTTTTATACCAACTTTGTTTTAAGTTTATGTATGTAGGAGGAAACAATGTTCCGTCGGCCCTTTGCCTCTTGATATTTAATTAATAGAGATTAGTTTACATGAAAAGTGGGGTAAATTATGATAATAATTACACAATATATAACTTACACAATGCAGCTATGAGTAGGCACATATTTCCAAAGAACAATGGTTTGGCATATCCTGTACTACCAATAAAAACCCCCACCGCAGGATTCAAAATTAACTGAATGAATGCTTTTGAGCTTAGCAATAATCCTACACGGCCATTTTCATCCTCCGAGTTAACAATGCTTGAATTACCTTCGAGTGTGTACAGATAATCCGGAATGATGGGCACTGCAATAGACAATACTTTCAGATGATATTACATTATTTCAACTGAAAAGGATCTATCAATTAAAGCTTTTATTAGTTTTAAATCAGCTTAGCTCTTTCAACACTTCATATTTTCAACTCTCATCTATAATGCATTTTCTCCAAAACTCAAATTTCAATACTTACTTCATCGCTGATTAATATTTAGATAATATGATTTTTTTAATAATTTGAAAATTTTGTTGCAATTTATTACTTTTTATTTTATAAATAATAAAATTTTAATTTTGTTTAATTTATTACTTTTTATTTTATAAATAATAAAATTTTAATTTTTTTTAATTTATTACTTTTTATTTTATAAATAATAAAATTTTAATTTTTTTAAATTTATAAAATAATACGTTATTTTATTTATTATTATTTATTATTTTTATATTATTATTTTCACATTATTATTTTTTTCCACAGTTTTTTACTTTCTACTTTTCTTTCGACACATCGTCGTCTTTTTTAGAAACAAAAAATTATGTTTTCCTTTTTTAATTCTTATTATCCAAAAAAACGAATAAGTTAATCTGCACTTTTATTTTTTGTTATTTATTCTTATTACTATTACTATTATTACATAGCCCCGCACAAACAAAAATAATTTTTCGTCGTTTATTACGTATTTCAGGTCGCTAAATCCAAATTCGAGGTCAGAATTCAAAAGTTATTTTGCGTTTTCTTTCTAGTCTCAATAACCAAGAAATTTAAGTTTAAATTGTTGTAAAATTTGTCAAAAGTATATAAATAATGCAAAACTTAGACTAATGTAATCTTTGAAGTATTACCTTTAATTCAAGCCCAGAAAACTTACAAAATATTCAGTAGTTCTTGAGATATGAATCAAAACGTCCGCGCATGTAAATCGGCCAAACTGAGATTGATTCTGAAAGTAATGGATTTTAACGCTCGGCAGATTTACATGCGCGGACGTTTTAAGTCATATCTCGGAAACCACTGAATGTTTTTTAAGTTCTCTGGGCTTAAATTAAAGGTAATACTTCAAAGATTACATTAGTGTAAGTTTTGCATTTTTAAAATTGTTTTTACAAATTCTACAACAATTTATACTTAAATTTCTTGCTTTTTTAAGGCTGAGAGTGAGCTCATACTGTTTTAGGATGGATCTCTTGCTTTAAGCGTATACGGGCATACTTTTTTATCATAAAAACATCAAAATTAAAATTTTATTTAAAATTAATGTACAATAAACAAACTTTTCGTGATATAGAAACTTACCAACCACCGTTAAGAGAACATTGTCCAAAAAGAGACTAAGATAAACGACAGTTACTATAAAAATTCTTGAACCTTTTTCCTCTTCAGTTCTCATACTGAAAACAATGAAACATCACAGCTTTAAACTTATTTTATTTATAATTATTTATTTTTATTTTATTTATAACTATTAGTTTTTATTTTATTTATAACTATTTCTATTTTATTTATAACTATTTCTATTTTATTGATAACTATTTCTATTTTATTTATAACTATTAGTTTTTCTTTTATTTTTAACTATTTATTTGTATCTTATTTGTAACAAATCGTTTTTATTTTATTAATAACTTATTTACTTTTAAAATTGTATTTAAAAATTGTCTATCAGCATCACTTCACGCAGATTTCACATTCTCACTGAAATGCGTGTAAATTGCAGAGCACTTTTATAGGTTTTGAAGGCTTTGAGCATGCGCAGTCTCATAGATCGTCTCGTTTTACGAATCCCTGCACTTTTCGATTTATTTCGATCGTAGTGGCTTATCACTAACCAACAGACTTTTCTCACTCATGAGACGTTCACGGTAACCTCATGAGCTGGAACTAACATACCCCTCTTTTTCGCAAAACACTCTCTTTTATCAATGGTTGCAAAAGGACTTTTATTATCTACTAGAGAAAATGTATAAACTTGATTTATGCCTCGTTGAAGAAGAGTTTTTTCTTCTTGAATTATAAATCGAATTGTCATTTCAAGCTCTCGATGTAAAAATTAGAGGACCTTTTTACAGTCTTGGGATTTTGAAAGTGCTATTACGTTTCCTATCTCCTCTGGGAATAACGCACCTGCGTTCCGATTGAACAATTACGATACGTTTAACACGATTTATACGGGGAAAGCATCAAAGTTACTTCTTCTAACAAATCTATTTCGATATTTTTAGCTTCAAATTCCCCTTATAACTGTTTTTTTTTATTAACTTGCACAGAAATTATTTTTCTTACTTTTTACTTTGGACATTTTTATTTCAGATTTGCCAAGAAATGCAACTTTTTGATGCAAAAAAGGTGATCAATTTTCAATTTACTCAAAAGTATAATTGAACGCAAATTGTTCATTTATTGCTGGTTGTAATTATAATCAATTATCATCATGAATTGTTAAAATTCATTATTATAACACAGCCTCGCAAAATAAAATAATTTTTTTGTCCGACAGACCGAACTATAGTGATTTCTTGCGTATTTCGGGTCGCTGAATCCGAATCCGAAGTCAGAATTCAAAAGTTATTTGGTGTTTTCTTTCTAGCCTCAAAAAACAAGAAATTTAGGTTTAAATTGTTGTAGAATTTGTGAAAAGTATATAAATAATGCAAAACTTACACTAATGTAATCTTTGAAGTATTATCTTTAATTTAAGCCCAGAAATCTTTAAAAATATTCAGTAGTTTCCGAGATATGAATCGAAACGTCCGCGCATGTAAATCGGCCAAACTGAGATTATGTCTGAAAATAATGGGTAAGGAGAACATGGCCGATTTACATACGCAGACGTTTGGAATCATATCTCGAAAACTAGTGAATATTTTTTAAGTTTTCTGGGCTTAAATTAAAGATAACACTTCAAGGATTACATTAGTGTAAGTTTTGCATTATTTATATACTTTTTACAAATTTTACAACAATTTAAACTTAAATTTTTTGTTTCTTGAGGTTAGAAAGAAAACGCGAACTAACCTTTCAATTCTGACCTCGAATTCGGATTCAACGACCCGAAATACGTAAGAAATGACTAGTCTAGTCTTTCGGACAAAAAAATATTATTATTATTATTATTAAAATATAAAGCATTCATTCAGCCCCACAAATAATATTTATGGGGCTGTGTAATGAATGCTTTATATTTTAATTCCCTTTAAAAGAATTGTTGAAATAAAAGAAGTTTGAAAGTTTTGAAAGCTTTTCGACCTGGATTTCGGGTAGATATATTTTGACATCCAAAAAGTTTTTTTGTCACTTTGAGGTTATGTTTCCCGAAGAAATTGGCCGTAAATGATCTGTACGCATTATTTTTTATTAATAAATTAAATTTTATTTTCGACACCAAATTGATAAGGAGTTGTCCATAAACTACTTCTCACAAATTTAGTGTTTTAACCCTTTTCGTCATTCCTTTTACATGGTGCTTTGAAAATTTTGCACTATTCGTCACACACCCTTGATACCCCTTAGAAATGTCACGCAGTTTATGGACAACCCCAAAAGAAGTTTCAAACATTTTTGAAGTGTGAGATACATTAAAAAATGAAGTTTTCCTGAAATCTGAAAAAATGAAATAAAAAAAGTGAAAAAAAATGAAATAAAAGTGAAAAAAATGAAATAAAAAAGTGAAAAAAATGAAATAAAAAAAGTGAAAAAAATGAAATAAGAAAAATGAAATAAGAAAATATAAATAAAGTAAATACAATTTTTGTTTTAAATAATAAAATATAATATAATGTAATAAAATGCAATAAATTCGAGTTTAATATTAGAGTTAAAAATAGAGCATTAAAACACAACCTAAAATAATTTAAATAGGGTCAGAAGGAGCTTGAGTACCATTTCCAAGATTAACGATAAGACGTAAAGTATAAATGGACGATCCCATATAAAATTTACAGTCATATAAAATTTTAAACTCAGCTGAATATTTTTTATTACTGGAAAATATGAAATAGGTGTTTTTATTACCACACAGGTTTCAAAATTTTCGAAAAAAAGTGGCTCTTCTTAAATTTTAAATATTTTTCATAATCACAAAACCTTTTTAAAATTAAGACCTTTAAAACAATGATTAATGATAAACAATGGTTAATCAAACAATATTTCATATACCATCAACCGGTATAATTCTTATTTCCAGGGATAGTTATCTTAAAGTCAGTTTTCAACAGAAAGTGCATGTTTTTTTGAAATTATTTCTTTTTACGTTTACTGCAATTGTTCATGAATACAGAAAGCGTTAACTTAAAATTTTTGTAATAAAAAACTTTTCTTATTTAAAAAAATTAAAAACTAGCTTGACCATAATTGCTCCATTTTAAAAACATGGGGCAATTATGGTATTTTAAAAATGGGGTAATTATGGAGATTGAATTAAAAAATTAATTAATAATTAAAATAATTAATTAAAAATTAATTAAAATAATTAATTAGATTGAATTTAAAATCATTTCTGTAAATTTCATGCACAATAGAATCGTTCTCATTCTTTTTCAATGATGTAACTTATAATCGTTTAAATAAATCACGAAATGTCGATACGAAAGTTTTTTCACAATGACGTTATGAATTGGTGAAATGACGTCGTTGTGTATCACTCTGTTGTTTCGTTTCGTTACATTAGAAAAGACAAGTTCTAAAATCCTAGAATCGAGTTATTCTGGAAATTTCATTTTCCTCTTCTTCTCGAATTGTCGCTTCTGTCTGGTTCAATCTAGGACTAGTGCACCTCGATGGATAGTTTTCGTTGGGTCCCCTTTTAGACGGGATGAAACGTCCTTCCACATAAACATCCGTTTCAATACAATCCTTTTCGTCCAAGGTCATATTTTGCCTTCTATCATTTACATAATTGACTTCGAGATTTCGCCTCTCCAATGGACTCCTTCGACCCTAAATTTAAACACATTTAAATATCAAGTGAATAACAAGCATATATAGATTTTTGCCGATTTTTGTAAATATACCACATTCTAGCATATTTTGTAAATGTGACACATTTTACCATATTTTGTAAATTTATCGCATTTTACCATTTTTTGTAAATTTACCACATTTTTACCATTTTTTTGTAAATTTACCACATTTTAGCATATTTTGTAAATATATTTGTTCACTTAATTTTGTCAAAGTCGTATCAATACCGAATAGTTGATATATTGGAGGAAACGAAATTGTCAGAAAAATGGTTGCTTGATAAGAAAGATATTATTTTGAGGCCATGTCAAAGATCTTAGAGCACGATTCTAGAAGTCTACTTTATTGCCTTTTTTTATAGATACTGTGACACGTAGCCAAGGGTGATCAATCACTTTTGTTTGAAATTTCGGACGACATTTTGATTATTGAAGTTGTACTGAATTGCTGCACAATTTCACTGATTGTAAAATTTCAGTGATTGCAAAATTAATTTCAAGAAAAACTTTCTTTGGTTGCAAATAAAGAAAGCCCTTTTCAAGTTAATACTATCATTAAACATAACCTATTTTCGAATGCTTCTAAGGTCCCTTTCTTCAGATCGTGTCACATATTATATTATTATTGATATTTATATTATTATTGAAGTAACACTGGCGAAATAAAATAAGAACTCAGCGGCTTCTATTTAATGAGTTTTATTACTAATGATAAAGTAAAGCCTACAAAAGTTTGTATACGCTTCGGTTCTCTTTCTGAGACTAACGCTCGGGGCAAGCTTCCGGTTCTCTCTCAACTATTTCCGGACTACTAGCGACATCAGTTCAGACCCGCGAACAACGTTTAAATTTGAATATTATTTAATTGTCTACATTATTATTATTATTATTATTATTATTATTATTATTATTATTGTTGTTGTTGTTGTTGTTGTTGTTGTTGTTATTGTTATTATCATTTTCATTATATTATTACTTTCTTTTTCTAATTTTAAATTTAAAGATTTTCAAATTGACTTTTTATGGCCAGTGTGTGTTAAAATTACAGAAAATAGAACAAATGTCACCTCAGGATTTTCAATGCAGACACGAGGTACAACGTAGGCATTTTCCACTTCACGCATTTCCGGATGGAAGCCGTAGTTATTGTACCCTGCTGTCCTTTGATACTCAGTGGGACTTCTGTTGTTGTGAGCGGCCTGAGTGAGATAAGGGCTAATGCTGCCATAACAATTAGGATACCTTGGTACTCGAAAATTGCCTGTATTACTTGTAGCATCGACACTAGGACGCATATAATCGTAACATGGTTGACGTGAATGCAAATCCAGTGCCTTTAAACAAACAATTACAAATCATTTCGTACTCCACCACATACAGAGTAAAATTTGTCCATATAATATACAAAGATATATTATTTTCTTTTTTCATCAATAAAACGACAATTTTAAAAAATAAAAACAATATAAATATAATATTGTATTCATAATCATGCAGTGAAATCATAACCTATTTTAAAAATATTCCAAATATATGAATACTTATTACGATTAAAGAATTATATAAATTTCTAATAAACAGTTTGTGTATTTAATAATCTTTTAATGATTTTAAGTATATATAATATATATATATAAGTACATATATATAATGATTTAATGATTATAAGTGAAAATGGTATTTTTCATCAAATCCGTCCTCACAAATGAAGCTTCATAATTTATTTGAATTGCAGGTGTTAAAGAAGGAATTATTTTCAATTCTTTTTAATTCGTTCTGGCGAATCAGTAAGCGGAATTCATACGAATTCGACAAAACTTTAATTCGTTTCAATTCGTCTTAATTAGTTACTTTTGCTGGGTACATATATAGGTCTTCCTAACAATGTAATATCAATTAATAAAAGGAAAATTCATTCCAACTAAAACATAGCAATTTGACAAAATCAAAAGCCCTCGTGACCAGTTTGATTCGCATTCAAAATTGCATTAAATTTCTCATAATGGCTGTACTCATTTATACACGTCGAGTGAAATCCAAGAGCTACTTGATTTAGTTGCCTTCACAAAGGTTCAAACGATTTCAAATTAAAAATACTTTCTAGATATATTAAAGACTGCTGTAAAAAATGCAACATACAGTTGCAAATATTCAACTTTTCAAACGATTCACAGTGATGCAGAAATTGATTTGCAGTGATGCTTGCAAGTAATGCAAAAAATCTAAAAAAGAAAACCATATAAAAATTGTTTGCGTCATTAAAAAACTTAAAACCCAGTCAGCGTCAAAGACTCAAAGTAATTCAATATTGATCAACTTTTCCGCAGAGGACATTTAATCATGCAAAGGACACAAGTTTTTGCTGGCTTGAAAAAGAATTTTCTCAATTTTTCAAGAAGCACGTGTGGCTTTTGTGAAAACATCATAAGCGAAAGTCGGTCATTTGTCTTCCTGTAGCACTACCCTTTAATCAGTTGTAGCTCAGGTGCTTAGTCTTTTGCATATTCATTAATATGCATAAGTAGAATAGACCGATGCAAGCTTATGCAAAAAAGTCCCTTTCCTTCTTTTTTTGCTTCAAACAAAATGCGCAACTCCAGCAGCGAGAAAATATTCGTTTTAATGTTAGTTTTCGGTATTAAAACCTTGTCTGCTCTCTTTTAATCTCACTTCAACTCTAGATGAGATTATAATTGGAAATGTACTGTGAAAAATGTGCACTCAAAGAAATCTTTCTGATTAAAAACTATTATTCTTAATAATGTCGGTTTAAGATATTTCTCCCAAGGACAACCCCTGTCAAAAGTTAGTATATATAAAATAGTAACAATTAAAGATTAATACAATTTTGTTTACAAATGCTACAGCAGATGTGAGTGAGCTTTTTTATGAAAAAGTTCTAAAAATTAACAATGATTTCTACACTAAAAAATGTAGGATGTTGACTGCACCGTGTGTTTTTTTTCGAGGCGCCTTCGAAGATTGACTGTAAAACGCTTAATTTTCAATATAACTTTATAAAAATATTGTTCAAATGTTGCATTATTATGTGGAAATTGATTAAATAATCTAAATCTATCTGTATCATTAAAAAAATTTCTTTAATCGAATGAATCCTCCTCCACCCTTAACAAGATAATTACACTGCCATGTCTTAAATTTGCGGTAATGTGGATCGTTACTGTAGAAGATGTACGTTTCTTATATTGTGGATTAACTATTGGATATTGTTTAATATTATTTGAAATTCGATTTCCTCGAAAGTTTGAAATAATATTCAACTATGCTTATATTAAAGCCAAAAGCATCCGCTGCGAGAATTTTCAGTTTCTCCTTTAGGATATTTAATTTCACTTGAATCATAATCCTTCAGTGGGTATAATCTTACAACTTCTCCATAATTAATCCCCTTGACACTAAAGTGATTAATTGATAAATCGTGTAGGATAATTAAATTTCATATGGAAGGTGTTGCGGTTCTTATGATTAAATATAATCTTGCAAACGGGGTTAACGTCGTTATTATGAAACTGAATACCTTATTTTGTATACATTCTAAGCGCATAGAAAACAGCTTTAGCTTGACAGAAAGAGGATTTAGATGATTGAGCACTTTTTGTTGAGCGCTAAGGTGAAGGAAGATAATAAAATAAAGCGAGAACATTACGCCAAGATTGCAAAGGAAAAGGGAAAAAGAACCGAGAAGGCATTTTCACGCCGAGGCGGAAACACTTCTATTCAGAAACAATAGACTCACGAAAAATGAGAAAGAAAATGAAAGACCGAGATATATTACGACCTGGAATGTCGACGTAACACAAAATTTCCTTTTCACGAAAAATCTTATTGTAATCTTATATATTACTATATCTACCATATCTAAAATCTTATTGCAATCCGGAAAATTGTTCAATTTTCTCTTAATCTTATTACAATTGAGAAAATTGGCCAATCTTTCCGATTACGGCAAGATTTTCTCGTTTTTGAAATTATACGAAATTTCAAATTCTTGCGAATTCGAAAACTATTCTGCTTCCTCGTCGAGGAAGTTCTTTTTTTCAAGAAAAGTGAGCATATGGGTCCTATACAATGTGACGTGGTAAATTTACCATGCATAAAGTTTTTATTTTAATCATTATTGAAGTGGTATATTTAATTAAAATGTGAAAATAAAAACCAGATTGGAAGTCACTACTTCGGGATGCTATGCATCCAAATATTCTCCACTGGCAATTTGTCAAACTGGTAAAATAATAATTGCAAATTAAGCTTAAGACTAATTTTTTATTTATTTATTTATTTATTTATAGTCCATACCTTTTGGTTTCGGACGAACTTCCAGTTTTAACAACTTAAACTTCTCTTATAAACTAGATTATACAAACTAATCTAAAGTAATATAAATTTTAATTTTAATTATAAGTAAATAGAATTAAGTAGAATTCAAAATCTAAATTCTCAATTATAAAATTCAAAATTTATTTGTCTTTCTTAAAGTCCTTAAAGCTTGTCTCTCAAAAATTCATTTCAATTTACACTTTTCACTATAATTCACTATTTCTCTGTTCTTCCATAGATTCTAGGTTTTTATTTCTTCATTTAGCTGTCTTCTCTTTTCTTCTATTTTTCTCAATATTTCTATCCCATGTCCATCTCCTCT
>WNHD01002236.1:0-16079 GCA_011057455.1 Ganaspis sp. Gsp50
TAATTCTCTCACTTTTTTAATTAAACATAACAAAATTTTCACCACTTGAAAATCAATAAAACTTATTAAATAAATTATTCAAATTATCAATTGGGCCATGCATTTCATTTGATCCATATAATTGAATCAAATTTTGATCCTGCATTCTAAGTTTTTCTAAAATAATTGTCTCATAAACCGTGCTAATTTGATACGAATTTCTAGGATCAAAACGTTGCGAGTATTTGATACACTTTATGGTATTAATTTGATGCCCACTGGTTTTGTGTGTACCTGTTTCTTCACAATATACAGATAATATAATAATAATAATAATAATAATAATAATAATAATAATAATATAATATAATATTAATAGTTTAAGTTGAACATTAATATATATGAGGCATTATTTCTCAACGGGAGACCACCCTTCCCCAAAAGTGGGTTTGACATAGAAAGTTTCAATTAGGTTTAAAAGTTAGGTCATTTTATTTACACTAGAACGACGCTTATACGGACAATATAGATGCTCAGGCGAGACAAAGCAAGAAAGGAGAGAATGAGCTTGATCATGGCAGCTCACGAGTGCACCTATTAAAGGTTCCGCCCACCTTTTTCCTATAGCAGAAATATTTTAAAGAAGCACAAATTTCTTCGTACGGCCTTGCATTTCCGTCAAGGTGACCTTTCCGAATATATGCACCCGCGCCAGAACTGTCCGTGCAATCAGCGTTTCAGTATATTTTCAGAAGCAAGGTGGCACTTTTTGAAATTCAAGATGGCGGATAGAACCAAAAAAGTTTTTTTAAATATTTTGATGACAAGGATTTTTTTCAATGTCCAGTGGGTCATGAAATTAATACGTGCGACATTTGAAAATGCTATTAAATGATAACTAACCATAAACTACTCTTTAAAGTAAAAAGCCAACTACTATTATATAACTATACACTTTTGTGACGAAGAATTTTTTTAGAGCTTCTGCGTTGTAAGAAAACTCTATGATGAACACTAAGACATTACTACCAGTGATGATAAGTTAAAAACTACCCCTGAAATAAACCCTCTTTTAGAATAATCACCTTTCTTCTACAGTTTAGTTTTTTTAAACTTAGAATTCTTTAGAGCTGCTGCGTAGCAAGAAAGCTTCATGTTGCACATTAAGACGTTTAGGGTTAGTTGAAAACTACCCATAAAATCAACCGCCTTGTAAAAATATCACCATCTTTTTCTACATCTCAGCTCTTATAAATGAAGTATTTTTTAGAGGTTCTGCGTTGCAAGAAAACTTCATGTTGGACACTAAGACGTTACTACCTGTTATGATCAGTCAAAAAATACCACTAAAATTAACCACCTTCTACATAATTACAATCTTTTTCTACATCTCAGTTCTTTTAAACAAAATACATTTTAGAGCTTCTGTGTTATAAGAAACTTATATGTTGGACACTAGGACATTACTGCCAGTGATAATCAGTCGAAAGCTGACCCTTAAGTTAGCTTGAGGGGTAGTTTTTGACGAACCATAACTAGAAGTAATGTTTTAGTATCCAAAGTATAATTTTCTTGCATCACAGATGTTCTAAAAAATCCTTAGTTTAAAAAATGTATGATATAATGCAAGATGGTGTTTATGTTAAAAGGGGGTTCATTTAGGAGTAGTTTTCGACTGATCATGACTGGAAGTAATGTCTCAGTATCCAACATAATGTTCTCTTGCAACACAGAAACTCTGTAACATATTTTGCTTAGAAGAACTGAGATGTAGAAAAAGATGTTAAATATGTTAGAAGGTTTTTGATCTCAGGAATAGTTTTCTACTGGTAGTAATGTTCTACTGTCCAACATATTGTTTTCTTGCAACACGGAAGCTATAAAAAATACTTAGTTTAAAAAAACTAAGATGTAGAAAAAGATGATGATTATTTTCGAACTATATGTTAAAGTGGACATGATAAGGTATTTTTCTAAAGATGATGTACAAGTGTCACTTTGAAAAATAACATCCGAAGATTTTTTTGAAAATTTCAAAACTAATTTTTTCTTCTCAGAATTTGTTTCTGAATATATATAGCATATCCAAAGCTCATAAAAATCAGTTTATTGATTTTCAAGAAATTTGAATTTTTTAATTCTTGTTTCCCCCTCCATATCTCTCCAAAAAAATGCAAATTAGGATTTAGTACTTACAACATTTAACATTCATGATAGTAGCAATATTTAAATTTATTTTTTATTTTTCGTAGATCTCAAAAGCCAAAACATTAACTGATTTTTCGAACGAAAATCGGTTTTTAGGGTATAGAATGTCAAAAAATTAGAAAAATAAAACTATCGACAAAGGTTAATAATATATTTTATACATCTGACTTATATAATCATCCAAGATAAATTATCCATTTTATTTAATTCTTATTAAAAAGTGAACTTTTAATATGAGTGTTTAAAAGTAAATTATTAAATTTCAATGTGACCTACTTGAAAATTAAGTTTTACTATACCTTTAAAACAACAGTTGTGTTTCACAATCTAAAAGAGAACTGATAATATTCGATTAGTTAAACTATGTATTATATATAAACTTCCTTCAGAGATAGTGTTCTACACTTTCATATACAAACTATAGGTATGTATAAACATAAAATGGTATATAAAGAAGTAAAACCTGTGTCTAATCATTTTTCAAAATGCTGAATATTTATATAATCAAATATAGCTGACTTAAAAAAACTTGAAAATGTTGTTAAATTATGTTATGATGTTAAGTGAACTTAGAAATTTCATTATTTGTTAATTTTTTCGAAGATCATTAAAAGAAAATAAAATAATTATTTAATGGTCAGAAGCACACTTGTCACAACCTTGCAGCGTAAGCTGAAGCAAGTTTATACACTTTAAAGCGAAGTGAGTAATGCACTTGTATCCCATTTTTGAATGCATGATGATGTACATACCTATCATTATAGAAAATTGACAAATGGGGTTAGTAAATTCGCTCACTTTTAGAGTTATGAAAACATTTTGTAGACTTTGTATCTTTCATGTCAGTTTATAAATTAAAGTACTAAGAAAGTACAAACAGAATATATATAATAATTTTATATACTATCAATTACAATGAGAGTATTTTAATTTAATTCGCTAAATAATAAAAGACGCTTCTTAGCGCTGGCGCCATTCTAGAGAATTCCTCTCCTGGGATCTGAAAAGCTACATGACAGTGTTATTTTGCAGAAATGTACTACCTTCCCTTATCTAAAATAATATTTGAATATTTGAAGATTATATTGATAAAATAAAAATATCTTATCTGAAAGAAATATTTTTTATAAATCTTAAGTAAGGGGTCGTCCATAAACTACGAGCCCATTTTTTTGGAATTTTAGACCCCCCCCTCCCCCCACGTAGCACACTTTTCCATACATTAGCGCCATTTTTTCCTCTTAGCGTAGCAAATGTCTTGACCCCCCTCCCCAACCCCTTGACGAGCTACGTAGTTTATGGACGAACCCTGATACAAATTAGATACATTTTTATAAACGTTATTATTTGATTAATTTCAGACAAAAAATTAGAATCAACATATAGAATTATAACATATTTTAAGCAATAAAATTTGATTTTAAAAATTTTAAACAGAATAAGATTTTTTATTTACTTTATATTATTTTGAAAATTTCAAATCATGTATAAACTCTGTTATAATAAATCAAGTACTTTTTTATGTAAGCAAATTAATTTAATCTACAATTTCTGTCCATACGATATTATTTATAAATTTTGAATTTTAATTCTCATTAACACATTCCATAAATAAATCATCTGGATTCTTACATCTAAACAAAGCCACGTACAATTGACCATGAGAAAATAAAGATTTATTTAAAAAAAAATACCTAATTTTTCAAAACTTTGACCTTGTGATTTGTTAATCGTAATTGCAAAAGCCAGTACTATTGAAAATTGTTTTCTAAACAAAATAAATGGTAAATTTGAGTATTCACCCGAATCCAAAGTTATTCTAAGAATAAAAGCAGTGGTATCTTCTTTACTCCTCGTTATCAAAACTTTAATATTTTTTTATAAAATTTTACCAAAAATCTTTTACAGTGTATTGTGTTCCTAACCTCAAAGAATAACATCGTTTAAATTGATATTTTGAAGTAATTAATAGTAAATCGGTACTCTCAGTTATTTATTTTGAAAAATAAAACACAATGCTTCAAACACTATACGATTCATCGTTTAGTTACGCAGTACTTGTTTTTAATCTAAAAATTACACTTATGTATCAAGTTTTTGTTGCGATGAGTGGCTATCATCGAAACAGCTGGTCAGGGAAAAATAGAGTAGCGCGAACATTCAAATAAATCTTTGGGATTTGCTTTTCTATAAATCTACCATGGTATTAAAAATTGAGTTTTCATCATATTTGCACTATTATTTACATTTAACCATTGATTTATTTATATCGATTCTATTATGTCACAAAATAGCACGAAACTAACATTAGTTGAAAATTAGCAAATTAGCCTGCAACAGCTGTTAATGCAGTGTTGCCACGTCTTCATAACTTTAAGACACCACACTCTTCAAAATATTACCTACTATTTTTTAAAGAATACCTATTATTTACAAAAGTGAATGTCCTGGCATAAAAATTAATATCTTAAAAAATTAATTTCCATTTAACACAATGAAATTTATGTAGGGTAGAGTGGGGTAGGTTGAGCCATAAAAATTTGTAGAATAAAGATATCGAGTTGTTTAATGTGTCTTCTGAAAGATTAACTTCTTACCAACACTTCTGTAAAGCCCTATTTTTAATTTTTCAAAAAACAAGAAAAAAGAAAAGAGATTTCTAAATAGAAAATTTTTGACAAAAATTTTCCATGCCGGGTAAGTTGAGCCACCCCAATGATTCCTTAACCAAGCAAAAAATAATGAAAAATAAAGTGACCTTGGAGGTTTTTTGGGTCACTGAATACGAATCTGATCTTAGATTTCTAAAATTCAAAATGTCAGATCCAGTATGGCGGAAAAAATAGCATATTTCTTGAAAATGAATCGATTTGCTTGAAACTTGTTACCCAGGGACTTTTTGAGTCGCCAAATACGAATCTGACCTTAGTTTTGCAAAATTCAAAATTGCGGATACAATATGGCAAATAAAAATGGCGTATTTCTTAAAAATGTTCCAACTTGCATGGAATTTGTTAATCGGAGGTTCTGGAGGTCACTGAATACGCATCTGATGTAAGATTTTCAAAATAAGAAATGGAGGATCCAATATGTCCTCAAAAAAGGTGGCACGCCATATTGGATCTTCTTTCTTGTAAAATCTTAATTTCTTAAGCTTTTTTATCCAAGAAGACTTTAAAAAACAAAAACGCTTTAAATAGACTATGCGCTTATTTATATCACCACAAAGTGTGAAGGAAAGTGTACATTCCTGAACATTATGCAAAAACAGACACATTTTGTGTACGCTTTTCTAAAGACGTTACACAAAAATTATTTTAAGACACATCCCTTAGGAAAAGATAGTACTGCCAAAATTACTTGTCAAAGTACTGGAATAAGTACTGGATGGATTATTGAAAACCCTAGTAATGAATTTTCGGAGTAATGTCAAAAACTACACTTGAAGAAAAATATATTTCTATGATATTTACGCCTGCGCACTAATTTATTACTGAATTCAATGCTTTAAAAAAATTAAGCGTATTATTACTGGTATCACCAACACTCGTTTCAGTGCTTAACCCAGTAATTATCCCAATACTTATTCTTATACGTATTCCAGGAATTATTTTCATAAGGGACCAATTTATTCAATATTTTACAAAAAATAATAAATAAAATTCGTTCCAAGGAACTAAATCCTCTTCACTTGTTAATTTGTATTTTTAGTATAAACAAGCTTTTTCTCAGAGAAAACCGAATTTTTTAAAGAGAAAATGTGTCACAGAAATTAAGTCGATTTTTTTTCTTACGGTAATTTTCCATAGAATTAGCTTATTAATTCATTACAATTGACATTATTTAAGATTATTAACTTACTAACAAACAAAAATTGAAAAAAAGGAAAGTGTACCGTGGTATGCCATTTTTACATTTTGGGTTGGAACTCACAAAATATTTTAGAGAACTTAGATTCCTTTTAAACATAAACTCTAATAATAAAAATGAACTGAAATGTTCAATAAAATTATAGTATGGTTTAATTTTTGTTCGGGACAAAATCTTATTGAAAAAGTGACAGTTATTTTTTTAACACCCATATATGTTTGAACGAGGGCAAAGACACCATTCAATGCGTTAAAGAAATACACTATTGGCACTGAAGTATTTCTTTCTCAGTGTGCCCATGAATTAGGCACTTTTTTTGGTTCCATAATTTTATTAAATAAAGAATTCAAGTATAGAATTAAGTTTCCCGGTAAGTTTTTTAAAAATTCGTATTTATAATATATAATTTATTATACTTGGTCAGCTCCTTTAAATCTGAAATTGTTAATTAGTTTCCAAAATTATGTAGAGTCTTTTGTTAACGCTATCCTATCTGTAATGACATTTTTATAAACTTCTTTTTTAGTAATTAGTTTATGATTTTCATTTTTACTTTGATTATACTTTTATATTATGAGTGGGCTAAATTCTTCTTTTTTACATATTTTTAATAATTTTTTGAGGTTCTTTTTACCTACTTTACATTCGTAGTCATACCGAGGTTTTGAGGCATCTTTTTTATTCTTGAAATTGTTATCATATCGGGGAGTTTCAGTTTTTCTGCTTCTGTTATAGATTCTATTAAATTATTAGATATTGCTTTCTTTTTTGATTTTATTTTTACTCCTTAAACATACATAAATGGGAAAATGATCTGACCGTGTTGGGATATTTAGAACCTTAAAATCCTCGACCAACCACCCACCAGGTCTCTCATACCATATCAGGTCAATAATAATAGAGGCACTGCCTTTTTCCGCGTAGGTAAATTTGTCGTGGTTATCGCTTCTAGTCATCCTGTTCAGTGCAAAAAAACTATCACTTTAGAAAAATTTCGTTATTTTAAGTCCCATTTTATTTTTGGTATAATCCAAAGTCGATCTATGGTTAAATATATTTAGATTATCAAAAATAAGATCTTTCCAGCGAATCGACTTTTCCAGTCAATTCTTTGTTTTTTCCTCCAGTAGCGTGCACTTATTTTTATAAACCTTTGAATTCTCGTAGAATTTTTTTTCGTCCGAGCTTCTCAAATTTTTTACTTCCTCTGTTAGTTGTCCGAAATTCTTTCTTGTTGATTTAATATAATTTTGCATTTCCAATAAGATTGATTTTAGATCTTCATTTGATGTCTTTTTGGTTAGAAGATGTACAACCTTTCTGAAAGTAAAGTGATATAAATCCTATTCCTTACTACAACTTTTAATCTCCGATATAGAAAGGGATATTGAAATTTTATCTCCTATTATAATATTTCTTACATCATCATTGCCTTTCAATCAACACTTCCGTTTTAATACTTTTTAATATCCGTTTTTCAATCCCATTCTATCACTATTCTATCTACGCCTTTCCCTTTCTAGCTCCAACGAATCACAACTTACGTCTCTTACTTTTTATCTCTCTTTATCTCCTACAATCTCTTCTCTATCCACATCTTTCCTTTTTTATCCCCAACTAAATCAAAACTCACGCCTGCCACTTTGTATCTATATTTCGTTATCTCCGACAATCTTTCTTCTGTCCAAATATTTCACTTACTATCCTCATTTAAATCATAACTCACCCTATACATTTTATCTCTCTTTCTTTATTTCTTCCCTCTGTCCATATCTTTTACTTTCTCTTCCCCAAATGAAAACGAATTTACACATATCACTTTTTATCTCTTCTTCTCTATTTCCTTATATCTTTCTACTAACTAAATCTTTTACTTCCTATCCTTAACTGGATACAGAGATAGAGGTAGACATAAGAAACGAATGATATTACCAGACACTGTTATATAAAAAGAGATAGCAGTTTATAGATTCCTGGCAGAGATAAGGGGATAAAAAAGGTAAAAATTATGGTATTAAAGGATATAGCGTTTTGGGTATGCAATTTGGGTATTTAAAGGAGATAGAAGAAACCCTATCTCTATCTATACCCACATTCGGCACTCTATTGTATTTCTGTGATAACAGACTTTACAGTGCCGTAAACAAATACACGACCGCTCTCCTTAAAGGCTAAGTCGAGAATCCTTGTGTCTTTAATATTTAGCATTATAATTTAAAAAAATGTCTTAAGTACAAAAATAAATAATTAAGGGTGGAGGCGGTATGGTCCAAAAAATCTTTTTTTTTTCTTTTGCATTTTCTTGTAGCAAGACATCTCAAACATATTCCAGAAAAGTTTAAAGTCATTTGAAGAAACATTATTAAAGTTATAGAGTTTCACATGCACTTTGAATAAAAATGTGTCAAAAAGTGTAAACTTTCTTCGAGTTCTTCAGTTTGGATGGTTGCATTTAAAAATTTGATCGAAATATATTAAAAAAGCTGGATTTCTAACGTTTGAAATGATCTACTATACTTTGTATTTATTCCCATCCAAAGTAACTTTTATAACGCTTGTTCAAAAGTACTCATTTGAGCGCTCGGACTTTTTAACTTTAAACACATTTTTCTCGAAATAATGATTTTCAATGTCTGTGAACACTCTCACCTGAAAACTATTGAACCGATCTTAACCAAATTTGGCACACTTTTTTAACACATAAAATACCCGCCCCCAATGTATTTCTTTTTTTTTCTCAAGATACAGATACAAAATGGCGGCATTTTTAGGCGAAAAACGGGTGTTCTGCACTATTTAATCGTCAAAAATTCCAATATTAAAAAAAAGAAAAAAGAAAACGTTGGAGGCGGGCAAAAATATCCTTCTAATAAAATGTACTTCATTTTTTTATTTTAAATAAAATGTCGAGTAGTTATGATATTCACCTCAAATTCCATTTTTCGGACGACGCCGTCAACAATGCTTATTTAGTTGCACACATCTTTATATTTTTTAACAAGAATTTCCCAAAATGCTTTTTAAGAAGTGCCTAATAATGTCTAAGAAGAGTTTTTATAAAAACATTTTCCGTTGCTTTAAAAAAAAATCACAAAAATGGCCATTTTTTCTGCCTTCTGGGCCATTCCCCCCCCCCCACCCTTAATGTCAACAGAGTTCCATATTTATTAACTTTAATAATGAGAAATAAAAAATTAAATTTTTCAAAGTTTAAGTTTAAAATTTTAATATCATTTAATTAAACTGAAAACATAGTTTTCTTACTTATACGGCTTTATTATATTACTTTGTTAAACATTATTTTTTAATATTTCAGTTACTTAATTTAATTAAATAAGATTAAAAAATTAATAACTGTTTTATTTTCTCAACAATTTTTTTCCTAAAAAAATACAAAAAATCCAAAAATCTATTATATTTACATTTGATTTGCTGTGTTAGTTAAGTCATTAATAACTTTCTAAATTTATTTTATGAATTGCATATTTTATAATTTTATTTATATTTTCTTTAAAATAATCAACAATTTATATTTTTTTCGATATATTCATTAAATAATTAATAACTTATTCAACTTATTTTTTGCAGTAAATTAATGAAATCTTTATAAATTATTTGTTTAGTCTATTAACGTTTAATTAATTTATATTTTTAATTTATTTATCAAATAAAAACAGAGTTAAGAAAAGTAGCTTTTGATTTGGAATCATTTGATTTACCGCCAAATTAGATTACTTTATATAGTTTGTCCCAAAACTTGTCAGTAATATTTTAATAGTTTTAATTTATTCGTGTAGTAAGAGAAATTCTTTTAATGGTTAAATAGGAAATTTTTATGACTGGACCGTGGATAATTTATAAGATTAATTAATTTATCGCATCAATGGAAAATGTTTGAATCTTTAAGTTAAGACTCATAATGTAAAAATTTATTTTATGGACTTAATTTTCCTTTACACTGGACAACTTCTTCTGAAGGCGAGTTTACCCTTTTATAATGATTTTATTTTCTCAATGCTTGATTCCTTATTTCGATAATATTTGAGTTCTTATTTCAATATTTTTAGTGCTTATTTCGATCCCATGTCTGTTTTAGTTAGGATTATTATTTACTATAACATGTATGTTTGGCATATTTAATTTTATTCTTTTATATTAAATGTGTTTATCACAAGAATAACAAAAAGGTAAAAATTTCTTAAGTGATCCAGGTAGAGAAAAATTCTCTTTTCGGGCTGAAACTTACACAGAGTTCAGTGCTATGGACGAGTATTTCAGCTACCAAGTATTATTAAGTTTATCAAAAAGTGCAGGAGGGGAGAGGAGTCAATTTCTTGCTAAACAGTGAACTTAGGCCTCTTTGAGTGTTTGTAGTTCTTATATGGTAAGACTTACAAAGATAGGGTTTCTACATTTTCGAAACACTGAAAAAAAGATTGGCTGGGACATCCAATTGCATCTATTAAAATTGGTTAAGGTATCCAACTCTTTGAATGTCACATCCAACTAAAAAGTTAATCCAATTTTAGCAGAGTTGCTACAACTTTTCAATTGGATTTGACATCCAAGAATTGGACGGATCCCCGCAGTATCCAACTAATTAGCTGTCCCAGCTAATCTTTTTTCAGTGATGGCTTTTTTCTATTCTTTTGAAAAATGTAAAAAAATTAAAGAAAACATCAATTGAAGAAAAAATTTGACCATTTTTTTCAGAAATAAAAATGTTTTCGACTTATCTAAAAAATCTACCCTTTTTTCTTTAAAAAAAAAAATCTTTAGGATGTGTACTTTCTGTTCACCAATCTGAAAATTTTTGTACAACATAGTGTACATGTTCTTGTTCAAAATCAAATGCTTGAACTTGCACCCGGTCCTGCAGAAGATCAACAAGGGAACTTGTAAACAGAGTTGGAATAACGAACATATACAAGAAGAAGTACACGCTTATGGATATCATTACTATTCAAGAGCATCATGTACATGTTATTGTAAGTGTTCCTTCACGTGTTCACATAAATGTACATGAACAGTTTCTTCTTCATGTTTAGTGCACATGAACATGCATTTCAACGTACATGAACGATGATGGAACGTTCTCAAAATTTTAAAAGTTTGACAGTAATTTTCTATTGACTTTACGACTGCGCAGTAATTTTTCAGGTGCGTAAATAAATCTAGAATTTGTAAAAGTTTTGGTTATTCTTATCAATTTTCAATACTAAAAACAACTATTCATGTATGTACATATTTGTGAAAAGTGAAAGAACACGTACAAGAACATATATATGATGCTCTTGAACACTAATGATATCCATAAACATGTATATATCATGTACTTCTTGTACGTATGTTCGTTGTTCCAATTTTGCTTACAAGTTCAGTTGCTGATATTTTGCATAGAACCGGGTGCATGTTCAAGAATATGATCTTGAACCTGATCACGCACATTATTTTGTACAAGGATCTTCAGCTGCTCTCTAAATCTGAATCAGCGAAATTTCCGCTGAATTTTTCTGCGAAAAAGATTTCGCTGTCAATCAGCGACCTTACGTCTGCACAATGATCTTTCTTCGACTTCCATTTTAGTTTTCATTACAGACCAGGAAACAGTTTCGTATACAATGCATAGCGTCTATAAACATCGCCTAACATCCCGTTTTTAGAAAATATCTCTTTATTGCAAAAATAATTTATTGTTATATAAAAATTATGTGCCTTTATGCGTGATTTTAAGAAAGGTAAGTAGTCTTTTATTATTTATTGATGTGATTATATGTTATTTCAAGATTTCAAACCTTTCGAAACTTAATCGCATATTAAGATTATTGTTTAGAATATTTTGACTCCTTTGACTTATTTTTATTTACATGTAGTTCGTGAAATATAGATTCTAACATTTAGTTTGATAAGTAGGAGAGTCGAGAATAAAAGTCTTAACGTTGACAAATTAATCTCAAATCAAATAGATTCTCCTTTTGTATTAGAATTTGTAAAACAGACGACTGTTGTATAATTATATTTTTCGTTAACTTTTTGTAAATAGCATTGTCATGGAGCTGGTAAAAATTCAACCCGATGGACTATCAGGATTGTCATCAGAAGAATTGGGATTGGAGCTATTAAAATATAATATTTCTGAGGACACAATTAAAATTCTTAAAGGAATTAAACAACAAATTTTAATATTTTATGTAGCTTTTAAAAATAAAGAGGTAAAAGTTAATTTCAAACTTTCTAGAATTGAAAAATAATTACTTAATTTTAACTTATGTTCACGTAAATGATTTCTACAATAGTCGATTTTATTTCAAAGTATTCCGCGCTTTTAAGAAATATTTTTAATTTTTCAACTTCACTCATTAAGGGGGGGAGGGTATGGTCCAGAAGGCAAAAAAGGTCATTTTTGTGATTTTCTTTTAAAGCAACGGTAAATGTTTTTATAAAAACTCTTCTTAGACATTATTAGGCACTTATTAAAAAGCACTTTGGAAAATTCTTGTTAGAAAATATAAAGATGTGTGCAACTGAATAAGCATTGTTGACGGCGTCATCCGAAAAATGGAATTTGCATTTTATGTGTTAAAAAAGTGTGCCAAATTTGGTTAAGATAGGTGCAGTAGTTTTCGAGTGAGAGTGTTCACCGTCTTCGAACATAATTACTTCGAGAAAAATGCGTTTAAAATTAGAACTTTCAAGCGCTCAAATGAGCACTTTTGAACAGGCGTTATAAAAGTACTTTGGATACCCTTGAAGGCTTAAGTCTTCTGACAGTTCCGAGGGTGGATAAGGACTTTAAAAGAAGGGTTTTGGGTTTTTAGTGGGTCGGGCCGGTATTAGTTCGCCGGTTATTTTTTGTTTATTTTTTGTTTACCAACCCCACATACCCTCGGAGTCGGCCCCGAAAGATCTATATGCAGATTTTCCCAAATATTCCCTAAGCAAAAAAAAAAGTACTTTGGATAGGAATAAGTACGAAGTATAGTAGGTCGTTTTAAATGTTAGAAATCCAGCTTTTAGAATATATTTTGATCAAATTTTTAAATGAAACTATTCAAGCTGAGGAACTCAAAGAAGTTTACTCTTTTTGGCACAGTTTTATTCAAAATGCATGTAAAACTTTAATAATTTTCCTACAAATGATTTGAAACTTTTCTCAAATATGTTTGAGATGTCTTGCTACAAGAAAATGCAAAAGAAAAAATACCGATTTTTTGGACCATACCCCCCCTCCCCTTAAAGACAAATGTAATTTTAATATTTTATCTAATCGGAATTTTGTTTATAATGCCCAGACGACAATTTTGTTTAGATATTTCTATAACATTTTAAAATATTACAACGTATAAATTTATAAATATTTTTAATTCTCTCATTTATTTTATTTAAAAGATAAGCTCTTTCTATTCAATACCTTGAATTTATATAAAAAGTTATACAGCTGCTATACGTCAGAAGGACAAGTAAAATATATATAATTGGAAAATGAGTACTTTTGAGTCGCAATTTTACATTGCGCTCTTGGATTTTAGTTTGTAGAACTTAGTTATTTAATAAATAAAATTTCTTATAAATAAAATAATTAAACACATTTTTCCATGATTTGTTCCTTTCGTAAGTCAGAATCGTGTATAAAGGAAATAAATACCAATGTTACTTTAATATAAAAGCATTTGTATACAAATGATTTTATCATCAACTCAACTTATTTATCAACAAATCTCTATAGCGATTTTGATAAATGCTACTATGCTACAATTAAATTAAATCTGTTTTTCTAATTTAATACCTATAAGGGAAATATAAACAGAATATAATTCTGTTTGTAGGAAATCTATTCTATTATTAAGAACGCCCGCGAAAATTGTTTGGATTTGTATGTCAAATAACAAAACGAATATTTTTTGTCATTAAAAAAAATTGCTCCCCTGATAATAATTATGAATTTTCTTGGCAAATGTTAACTGGATTATTTTTTTATAATTTTGTAAATAAATTCTATAAAGAAAACCGTATAGTTAGACAGTCGTAAATTTAAAATCAAACACAAATTAATCGAATTTAAATAAATGTAACTATTTAAATGTACATATTTTTCCTCAGAATAGTCGTTGTATATTTTCAATAAAAATGGAACAATTAAACTGTTTTCTTTGTCAACAACTTGTGCCTGGAGGACTGGATAATTTGGGGCAACATTTTCTTAATCAACATGCGTTATCAGCTAGTCGAAGACTTTGTGATGGAGACTTTATTTTTGGACAGAATGGTTGTAGGGCAACATTTGAACATTTTCGTTCTCTTCGCAGACACATTAGAACAAACCATTTTGATGGAATAAGTAATGAACCTCGTTTACCCTCACCTGCTCCTGTTAATATTTTAAATGTAAATAATTATATGCAGGATGTGGTGAATAATGAAAAATTGAATTTAAACAGTGAAATTGACGATGCTATGACGAGAAATGATATGGTGATAGATGAGATGCTGAGAGATGAGATACCTAAACTGGATTTAAAAGATTTGGTAATTGGGATGATTGGTAGATTGCATTGTAATACATCCATAACTAGAAGTGTTATATCTACCATTCTTGATGAATGTGAACAAATTACTTTAAACCTGCGCGATTTCTTAAAAGAGAATGTTTTAAAGTATTTCAGGGACAGACAATTGCTTGATACTGAAGAAGTACAAGAGTTATTAGAAATATTTGACTTTCAAAATCCGTTTAATGGTGTTAAAATACTAGACCAACAAATTGAAGCTCTGAGAAACACGCAGAATTTCATCGACGCGGTAGAGATTCCTCTTGAGTATCGCATGGACAATGTTTTGGATAAGCAAACTTGTTCCTACGTTCCAAAAATGATAATCGAAACTTTTGAATACGTTCCAATCATTAAAGTCTTAAAGTTGTTCATTTCTAACAAAACAATCCGTGAAGCTATTAAAAATGAAACGGAATAATCTGATAAAAGATTAGGTACGTTTATCGATGGTCAACATTTTAAACAGCACGATTTCTTTAAAAAATATAAGAAAGCTTTAGAACTCAAACTTTATTATGATGAACTGAAAGTGTGGTCAATCCACTTGGATCAAAAACTAGCATACACAAATTAGGTTGTTTTTATTATCAAATTCAAAACTTGCCTAATCAAATGAACTCAAAGCTCAATAGCATTTATGTTCTACTCATTTGTTGCGATGCTGACGTTAAGAAGTATGGATTTGAAAAAATATTTGCTCCATTTCTTAGTGATTTAGCACATTTAGAGAGTGAAGAAGGTATCAGGGTGCAGATTGGAGATTTGGAATACGTAATACGAGCGTCTATTTCAACATTTTGCGGCGATGGACTTGCTGTCCACCAAGTCTTTAACCTTCTTGGTCCATCCTGCGATCAATTTTGTAGAATGTATATGTATTCTGCCGTCCTGATGTAGAAAATGGTTATTTGCAGTTAAAGTGAAACTGAGATATTTAAGGAAACGCGTTTTTAAATAGCCGTACTAATTTATAAAAGATTTTAGAAAAGTTACTTTGCCAACTAACTTAAATTAATAGAGGATTTTAATTTGTTATAAACTAATTAGCAGATACGGCTTAAAATAAATTCAGAAAATCTCGAAATCCTGCTCCAGAACCGTAAGCCCGCTTAAGGTTGGAAACAAGCCTTTTTACATATTCGATTCACCGAGGGATAAATTCACTTTACTATAATTTTTTAAATTTTGTTATTATTAACAAAAATTTATTTTAATGATACACGTTTATTTCGTTAGATTTGTAACAAAGTTTAGGAAAGCATAATATAATATAATGTAATAAAAATTAAATTATGAATTAAATAGTCTGCTACTTTTAGTGCAATAGAACTGCAGATAACTCTGTTTCCAGAAAAGTTGTTACGTTTTACAACTCAAAACCTGGTGATGGAAAGTGCCTATGTACATAAGGTGTGACGTCATAAGGAATTTGAGTCAAGTCAAACATACATTTCCTTGCTACAAAACTTT
>WNHD01002237.1:0-15624 GCA_011057455.1 Ganaspis sp. Gsp50
ATTATTCCAATATTTCAAAATTCTGTATGTATCAGTTTTTAATTTTGGTAACGGGTCTTTTTTAATATTTTTATAAGTTTTAATATCTGACAACAAATTCTCAACTTTATTTTTATATTCCATCCTGTCTAATGCTACCGTGACACTTCCCTTATCCGCAGTGGTAAACAAAATATTGCTGTGATTCCTAACAAAAATTCTTGCATCCGATAGTTTTTTAGAATAAATACGGTCAGTTATACTAATATGTCGTGAAGTGTTGCTATTGAAAGAACGCAAATTTTTAATTAATTTGTTTCTTATGTCGTTAGAAATTACATCATTTAATTTATAAGTGTCAATGAAATTCTCAACAGATTTTATATAGTCGATGGTAGTATTTAGACATTTTTTATTATTATTATTGTCAAATTTAAAATCATTGCCTAGAGAAACAACATTACTGACACTTTCCGGAATTTCGCAATTTGATAAATTCAGAAACCAGTTAGGTTGTGCGTTAAAAGGATTATCATTTATTTTTACAAATTTGTCACTTTTTAAGAAACTAAACTTTTTCTCAGACCGTATTCTAAGACCATTCACAAAATGTGAATTTATTTAATTTTTTATATTTTTGATGAAAAAACACATGTTAAAAAAGCAAATAATAAAAATGGTTAATAAGAGAATAAGAATAACATAATAAATAATTTAATAAAATTGACATAAATAATGGAAAATAAATAAAAAGTAATAAATAAAAGTACAAAATAACAATAATAAAACTCGACCAGCAAAAACCTCGGCTTTGCAAAAGTCGACAAGAATTTTTTGAAAAATTGTGCAGAGCTTTGCTAAATGGTCGAGAGGGCGCGCTGACGCAAGCCACAAAAGTAGAAGGCACCTGTCAAACAGCCGTCAAAACGATACTTTTTTTAATTTCGATCAATTATTGAACGTACTTTCGGCTGGGATAAAGAAAAATAGTATACGGCACACGGCCAGAAAGTTGGATACCCTGGCCTCGGCTTCACCTCGGCCTTTATATTACCCCTGCCAGGAAATCCAACTTTCTGGCCTAGTATCGTAATATACTATTGGTTTGTAATGTCCAAGACGTAACAATAAAACCATAAAAGTGAAAGTAAATAAAAAAACAATTTCTCCAATTTTCAAGATTTGTTTGTTTGAATCGTATATACTGGTATTAGATCAGTTTTGAATTTATTCCCAAGAGCAAATCAATCCTTGTTGAAATGGAGAAAGAAAAAAAAAGTAAGCGGAAAATTGAGAAAATTCTTGAAAGGTAAAACATACTTGAATATTCGCGATTGCTTGCATGTCAAGAGGGGACGTGGATCAGTTTGAGTTAAATTGATGAAGGAAGAAAGTAAGGATCATGAAGTGAAGAGAGCCGAAGAGGGGAAACAAGATTGAAACTAATCGTTCGAGTACAGGACAAGGATAGGAAATACCAAAGTTTTGAGTTTAGACACCTCCTCACTCTTCATCCCCCGTGATGAAGAAAATTAGACCTGTCACTGTCATGCTCCTCACACCAAAATAATTATGTCTTCTGTAAGTTCCTTTCATCGTAGGGGAACCATTTCTCATCTTTTGACATCGCGTCTTCGCGTGTGGTATTAAAAATACATTTCCAAGCATAAATTGTTTATCAAAGGTGATGTAGACTACTCAGAATAAAATAACAATTGAAAATTGGAGTATGACTATTTTACTATTACTATTTTACTATTACATTCTCATCAATAATTAGAGTGTATTTTTACTCTTTGAATCATCATTATCATAGATACTTTTGGTACCATCGTTGCTATGTTGATTTCGTCATCATCGTAACCATACTGTTGTTACTACACTTCGGGTTGTTGTTCAAAGTTGTCATCATCATAATTGTTATTATCGCCAACAATTGCTGCTGAAAGGCGGCTAATTTGAAAAAAAATTCGGACTTTTAGATTGCGGCTGCAATTTTGATAATGGGAATCCTGATGGGATTTTTATTGAACTAACGGAAGACGGCAAGAAGGTGTTACAGATGGAAGTTTGGCAAAGAATTTTGTCTGCGATGACGAGCGTTTCCATGGAGCTAACCAATTTATAGGTTGAACGTTCGTTCATGGAACATAACCGTTTACGGTCGTTACGTGATCATCGTTGATAGACCGGCACGTACACAGAATAATGCTAACCAACAGAGGCAGGTTCTTCCGGGTTTGTGTTTGCTTAGGTCGATGTACAGCAGCTTTACCTATTGATCATATCTCTGCCGTGTTTCAATGTCTTTTACGAACCTACATTTTTACCAAAACAACCCTTTTTCCTCCTCCATCGCATGCCAACGTTACATTCTAACCCCTTTCCTTTCTTGACAAATAACCAAATTCCAATATCCACAAACTGGCGACATGTATTTTATGTATTTCATTCTTCGATCCTTATGAAAGGAAAGATAAAGAAAGATGAAGAAACAAGAGGAAACAAAAAATATGTTTTCCTAGAACAGGAAAATGTTTCACTAGACTGTATATATTTGCCTGAATGTGCTAAAACTTTAGCTACCTTAGTGAAACTTTTCAATGTGCCGGAAAAATAGTATTTTGGAGCGTTAATTGTGAAAAAAACGTAATTGCCTCCAGGGGTGTAACTTTAATCATCGATCTCGAGATTTTATTATTAGACATGTTTTGAGACTCAATTTACTTATGAATTTCCATTTAGTATTTGCATTCTCACACACCAATATTTAACTGTATTTCCATTTCTACTTTTTGCGGTTCTCTGCTTGTCATAAATTCATCACGGATCGGTTCAATTGCATCAGCTTAATTACTTCACCGCTGATAATGCAAAAGCCAGAAGATCTTTTGCCTTTTAACAACTAATTGAATTTGAAAATGAAGCACTGCTCGCTTAATTATTAAAAAGCAAAGTAATTGAAAATAATACCGTTAAACGTCAAATTAATAACATCATATATAACGAAATGCTCCACTGAGTAGAAGATGACAACGAAAAATGCTAATCACTAAAAATTTGCAATTACAATCGCTTCAAAAATTGCAAAACGACTATACATTTTAATCCTTTTATCTTGGTCGAACTGTCCATTTCACATCATTTTTTGTATTGAAATTTTGAACTCTGTTGCTATTTCATTAAGATTTTATGAAACTTTTATCAAAGTTGACGATTTTATTAAAATTATCCAATTTCCAATATTGGAAATTGGATAATTTATATTTGCAATTGAAATATTTATTATTTATTCATTGAAATATTTAGTAATTTTTTTCATGAGTAATCTTTCATTAACTTTTTATAATTTTTTGTCATTTTTTGTCAGTTTTTGTAAATTTTGCTTGTCTTATTTCTGCAAACTGTTTTTTACAAGAGATAATTGGAAGCAATTATTTTGTGCAGCGTATCAGATTTATTGGACATTGGAGTCGTCTTAAAATTCCTAGAGGGTTAATCGAGCATGAGTCTGAGATGCAATTTACATTAAGGATCAGTGACAGACAAGTTTGTCCCTTGGGGCCAAGTATCGGTCCGATTTACGAAGCCAATACAGTTTTAATCACAGTCAATCAGTTGGTCGTTCAACAAGCAGCATTCAGGCAAATTAAAGGTCGAGTCGTGTTTGTCGTGACACTCTAAGATCACGCTTTTCCTTGCAGATATACATGCCACTTTGATCAGTGCATGTGGGAACCTCTCGAGAAATTTCAACAACTTTCTCACCAACTTACATTCCTAAATTATCAGATAGCATTTTCAAAATCAATATCATTCTTCATTAAAGTGTCCTTTGAATTCAGGACATGGCGATTAAACAAACAGTACATTTGCACATTACCAACCATCTTTTCACGAATTTCATTTTTTGAATTATTATCAATATTTAAATAATTTAAAGAGGATTCAATATTTCTAATCGTGTGAATAATATCTAATTTTGAGAATTTAGTAGCGTAAGAATAATTTGAACCCAAGGAAGCAATGTCTACGACTTCATCCGAAATATCAACGACTGTTAAGTTGCAAAACCAGTCATCATTATTAGATGTATATTTAACCTCGTCTTTTGCAGAAATTAGACTTTGGAATTTTTTATCATAAGCTGTATTGTATTTTAATTTTATATTGTTGAAATAGTATTCATTATTCTTTAGAAAGGTATTAACGATATTTTTATCAACGTCCGTACATAAACGGACTTGCTCATAAAAGTTTTCATAAACAAAATATTTGTCTTGTCAAAAAAATTTTAATCAATAATAATTATCCGATGAATTTTATCAACAACTGTCTTTCTAAACGAATAAAATTCATCTACATAACGAATAAAACACGTTAAAAATAGGAAAAAGAAAAATAATGACAAAGAATTAAACCAAGTTAAAAGGTCAATTTATGCCAAAAAAGCAAAGATTGCTATCCCATTTAAGAACAACCAATTTTACTCGTAATGTAAATACAGTTGAAAAAACTACGATATATGTACAATTCCGAATGTGAAAAAATCTCTGAAAGGTATTGTTAAACTTGGGTAAAGACTCGACCGAAAAATGGGACAGGACTGGCATTGTACCTATATATATAAAACTAAAACCTACGCAGACTTCCAACAGATCGATGTATTCTAACTAATAAAATAATTCAAATACTATTAATGAAAACTATATTAATATTCTTTTCGACTGTGACAAAGATTGTACAGGGTGACCCAAGAATGAAGAATTTTTTCTTATATTCTTCATCCAGGCCTCGGACCCACTTTGGGGGTAAAAAGAAGTGACAAAAATGTCATGAATTTTTAAAAATTGTGTAATACAGACGCATAATATTTTTTAAAAATTAATAATAATATAGTAATAAATAAATAATAATAAATAAATAATAATAAGTAGATAATAATAAATAAATAATAATAAATATGATGATAATAAATTTTTTTCTGAATTAATTTGAAAAGTGTAAATACAAAAAAAATAAAATCATTTTTAAAGATAAAAATGAAAAAAATCACGAAATCAATATGGAAAGTTCTTGAAAAACTTAAAAAATAATTTGAAAGAAATTAAAACTAAATCAGATTAAATTTTACTTGAATGAAAAATGTGTCATTGTAAATAGTGAATAATAACTTACTTATAGTTTTATTCTTTCATAATATAGTTTTTAGCCTTAATTTTAATCAAGATTTATTGAAAAACCTTATTAAATTTCAATTTGCAAAAAACCAACATTTTGGAAACCAAAATATTTTGATACAATCAAAATCTATGTTTATTACTGTTTTATATTTAAATATCAAAGTTACATTGTTTTTAAGATTAATTAAATATTTTGCTAAAATTTAATGGATTCAGATTTTGAGTCATAAAATTACATTTTTCTATATATCTTCTAAAATTGTTACTTTTCTATGACAGTTCTTTTGGAAAAATAGTCAAGAATCGCACAAATTTAATATTTTCTCGCATTATTAATGAGAGTATAAAAATATTCTGCACTGACGAACAAATCGATTGATCTCTTCGAAGTAGAAATTTTTAGAAAAAATCTTAAATTTTCGTTATTTTCATCAAAAACTGAAAAAACTGAAATTTAAAAAATAAATTTTCTTTTTTTAATTGCAGTTCTTTAGTGATGGTATCTTCAGAAAAAATAGTTTACATTTAAAGATGGATCAATTGATCTAGGGTCAGTTGGGGTAAATAGAAACAGATTTGCTAAGTTTCACCAATAACATAAGTTTTTTCTTTTAAAGCGGAATACTTTCGATTTTCTTGTGTATTGAGTTATTATTTCACTTCCGTGCAACAATTTTATAGTGCTGAAAATAGTGTTGTAGTTTGATACAAAAAATTTTCTCTTTTTTTATTATAAGAAATATTGTTGAAATTTCTGTTTCCATTTACCCCGAATTTCCAGTTTTTAGGGGCAAATAGAAACAGTCTCCTATTTTTAATTAAAGTTTGCAAAATGAGAAAGTCAAAGTTGATTTTGGTTGTAGTACTAATAAGAGATAATTATAAATAATAATATGAATTTTTAATTTTTCTTTTCCAAATGCGAGTCAAAAAAGTAAAAGGGTGTCTTCTTTGATTTTGAATTTTTTATGCAATAAGAAATATCTTTGTATATACTGCTATTAATTGACAAATGGAAAATGGAAAAATACTTAGAACCTGTTCGGGGTGATCTAAGGTTCAAGGTTTAAGACCGTATTTAATTTTAAAATTTTTTATTTAGCTGAAATCACTACTGTTTCGATTTAACTCTTTGTTTCTAATTACCCCAACTGATCCTACATAAATGATATATTATACCATACATTTTTTAAAAAATCGTGATTCTGCTTTCTTTAAAAAAAACGTATGCCAGATAAATAAAATTTTTGAAACATGAATTTTAGTGAAATGGAGAGAGAGTGAAAAAAGTGTCAATAGTGCCTTTTTTTACAATAGTAGTAAAAAGTTGCAACTTCTCGAAACGAGTATCAAAAAATGTCAATAGTGTCATGAGTCCGAGGACTGTTCATCTCTGAAAAAAACACGTAGTTCTTAATTTTTTTAATTATCATCTTCCTTTTCGAGTTATTGGCGTTTAAAGTTGCACTTTTCTCCACAAAGACCGATTTTTCAATCTTCCTCCTTTAACGCGGAAATAGCATGTAATTCCAGCAGATAAACACAATTTTACAAATTTTAAGGAAGCAAAGACAAACTCAATTTCCCGAGTCAGAAAGTGCCGTCTCTGACGACTGTAAAGTTCATTACATTTCAGTGCGTCTTCGATCGTTTATTGCAGGCGTCTTTTTTCTCTTTTCTCTCTTTTTTCTTTTTTTGAAGGGATTTGTTTTTATTTGAGTAAACTGAAATGTCAGACTCTAACTCTTTATTTTTATCAGACACTAAGTTTATTTCAGTTAAAGCCATAGTAACTTTCTGCGTCGGTTGAAAAAAGTCGGGGCAGATAGTAAATATGACTGGAAACTTGTATAGCCTAGAAAAAATAAACTTTATACTTGCCGATATAAGCTGGAGAGATATATGTATACAAAGCAGGGAAGAGAGGAAAGAGAAAAATCTGAAGAGAAGAGAATAAAGTGGTCGGGGTTGTTTCAAGACTGGAGGGTTCAATATACGAATGTGTATATAACGATGAGCAGCAGCATTTAATGGATGCTTTATAAAAATAAATTAGCAACTTGAAACCCTCCTAAGAGGCTTCTTCTTAACCATCCTCTTCTGGATTATCTATTTTAGAAACAAATCGCAAAGTAAAACTAAATATATATATATATATTGATAAACTGCAGACTGAATCGTAAAAGATGTTACAAAGGGATTAGACGAGCCGAAAGAAATTTCAAACTGTGTATTTTCTTTTCTTGAAATACCCTAGTTTCGATACAATTCGAAAATTTGATTTTTTCGAGTACTTTAAAAAAATAGGTATTTTGTCTAGTTTTCAATATACTAGCTTGTACAGGTTATTTTCAGTCACCCTGTATATTTTTTGGCATTTTGAAAACAGAAAATAGTTATTTTGCCTACAGAGTTTCCACAAATGATTCTTCACAAAATTAAATGATTTTTCCATGATTTCCATGAAAAAAATTTCCATTATATTTTCAATAATTATACATTTATTCACTGAAAAACAAGTCTTGTTAACTTAACCAGAATGGAATGTTAAATATGACCTTACTATTTTTTTTGGTTAAATTAACTAGAATTCTGGTTAACTTAACTAAAATTCTAGTTGATTTAACTAATATTCTGGTTGACTTAACTAATATTCTGGTTGACTTAACTAATATTCTAGTTAATTTAACCAGAAAAAATAGTAAAGGCATATTTAACATTCTTTTCTGGTTAAGTTAACCAGACATTTTTTCAGTGTTACATAAGAATTATATAATGTTATGTAAGAATTTAAAATAATTTTGAAATAATCAAACTTCTTTAATGCTCTTTCATGGAGAAAAATAGCAAGTGAAATCCACTTAAAACTTAAGTAAAATGTACCTAACAACTTAAGTTAAACTAGTTAGGTAAACATTACTTAAGTACTTAAGTGAAATCTGCTTAAAAAGTTAAGTAAATTTTACCTAACTAGTTGAGTTAATAATGTAGTTTATTTAGGCATATTTTACTTGAATAAATAGGTGAAAATTACTTATAAGTGAGGTTAAGTAAATTTTACTTAACTATAATAGGTAAACTTCACTTGAGATATTTCTCCGTGTAGGCTTCTTGAAAGAATATATTTCAATGGAATATGGAAATTACACAAGGTCATTATTTTTCATTTGAAATATTTTGAAGTGTTTTCAAATATTTGGGAATATTTTGAAATAAGAATATTTTAAGAATATTTCCAGTGCAATTTATTCTTAAATTTAGAATAAAATAGACTTAAAACAAGAATATATTCTTAACCTAAGAATATTTCTTAGGCATTGAGAATATATTCTTAAAATAAGGATATATTCTCATTTTAAGTCTATTTTATTCTTTTAAGAATAAATTGCATTAGAAATATTCTTAAATACGCGCCAAAAATATCCTTAAAATTAGAATACAATAATAAAATTTTATGAGAATTCCAGTTTTTCCAGAGTTCTAGAAACCCTGTTCTAGTCTTCGAAATACTCACTTTTCCTTGATTATTTTGAATCACCCTGTATATCTTAAAATCCAAATTATTATCTTGTCTATAGGGTATTTCGAAAAAGGAAAAGTATACGGAGCAAAATCGCAAGTAAAGATCACTCGACACTTAAGATTAGTAAATTTCACTTAACCCTATTATGCAATATCCACTTGCGATTTTTTTCCATGTAATTATTGTATCTCCGTGTAGTTATTTTATCCTCGTGCAGTTATTTTTTTCCTTCTTCAGTTGTTGAATGCATCAAAAGTACAAAATTAATTTCCAGACAATTGGTAAAATTATGCGAATTTCGTGAAATTAAATTCTAGAATGTGAGAAAAGAGAAATATAAAAGAAATATTGAATTTGAACAGAATTTCTCGTCGCACTGAATTATAAACTAATGAAAAGAATATGAAATTTTTTTTGTTAGTTCGCCCCATGGCAAATGAAACGGTTAAGAGTTTCGAGATGGTCGCGCCAACTGATGATTGACATTTAATTTATCGGCTGGGTAATCAGACACAAAAAGAATAATAAGGAAGGTCATTTAGAATCCGTCGAATCGAGACACGAGTGGGAATTATATCAAGTAGTGAAAAATAATACTTCTTTTCGTTCTAGGGATCAGGGAGTATTTTTTAGTTTTGCATTATTTGTACGTTTGTTTGGCCAACTGGTGCAAAGCGACGCGTCGCGTCCTGGAGATTGCGTCACGACAAAAACAATGTTGAATGCGAGAGAAATATTGTGGTACTTTAGAAAAGAGAGAGTAATATTCGCGTCGGATGAAATATCGTCGATGAAAAATATTTACTTCGGTATAGTTTAATCATTATTGCTACGAATGTTTTCGTAAGTTGAAAAATGGCTAAAAAACGGTGGAGTATCGATTCGGAATGAAAAAAGTAAATTTTTTGGGTATACCATTTTTTGTTTTGAATAAATAATTACTCTATGATTAGATGTCAATTTAGTTTGTATCGAAACAATATCAATTATTATTATTATCATTATTATTTTTAATTTATTATTTATTATTATTATTATTGAATTCATTATTATTATCATTATTTTCAATGAATTCATGTTTTTTATTGCTTACTATATAACATTTAATTACAATATTCGTATTGCGCACCTCTAAGTTGTACAAGTATTTATTACGCATGCCCAAGCTGCAACAAGATTGCTACTACGCATGTCTAGCATGTAAGAATTGCCACTGCGCATGTTTCAGTCATACTGCTTGCTACTGCGCATGTCTGAGTTGTAATGCGTACTTCTGCGCACGTCCAAGTTATACAGATTACTATTGCGCATGTCTAAGTTATGCAGATTGCAACTGCGCATATCTAAATTATACAGATTACTTCTGCGCATGTCTAAGTTATGCAGATTGCTACTGCGCATGTCTAATTTAAATAGGTTGCGCATATCGAAGTTATATAGATCACTACTGCGCATGTCTAACATCTATGGACTGCTACTAACCATGTTTAAGTTATACAGTTTGCTGCTAAGATTGTCTGAGTTGTACTGATTGCCACTGTGCATTTCTAAATTTTACAACTTACTACTGTACATGTTTAAGTTGAATAGATTACTTCTGCGAATATCTGAGTTGAATGGATCTTTACTGCTCATGTCTAAGATCTGTTGGCTGCAACTGCGCATGTCCACGTTATACAGTTTGCTACTGCGCATGATTAATATTTTTACTGGTTGCTACTGCGCATATATGTAAGTCTCGTAGATCACTACTGCGTTTGCGTCGAATGTTGAACAATTAAAATGTTCTCCCAAACTAATTAGAATTTAATTAATTAAAATCAAACACATTTCAATTACATTTTAATTTAAATATAATTCAACTGAATCACTATCTTATTATTTCTGAATTTACAAAACAAAGAAATTAGGATTTTATGAAACGAAATTAATTTAAGTGTCTGTTTAACAAATTTTTAAATTATTTGAAGTCATGTGATTATAATATATAGCTGCGCAGTAGTGTTGTATGCAAATTTCAGATGCGCAGAAATGTGGTAAGCGTCTTATAAATGCGCAGTAGTGTAGTAAATATTTTATAGATGCGGAGTATTGTTTTTAAAAAGTGTTTTGTGGATGCGCAGTAATGACATAAGCATTTTATAGCTGCACATAAGTGTACTAAGCGTCATATAAATGCGCAGTACTGTCATAATCGTCTTATAGATGCATAATAGAGTCGTAAAGGTTTTACAGATGCGCAGAAGTGTAAATAACGTCTAGTATTTGCGCAGTAGTAGTGTAACCATCGCATAGATGCGCAGAAAAGTATTAAGCATCTTATAGATGCGCAGAAAAGTATTAAGCATCTTATAGATGCGCAGAAGTGAAAAAAGAGACTTATCGATGCGCAGAAGTATAGTTAGCGTCCTGAATATGCTCAATAACGTTTTAGTCGTCACATAGGTGTGTGAAACTGTAGTAGACGTTTCATAGATGCTCAAAAATTTAGTAAACGTCTTACAGATGCTCAGGAATGTCTTTAATAAGTGCTTTTCGGATGCGCAGTAAAGTTGTAAGCATCTCCTAGCTCCGCAGAATTGTAGTAAGCGTATTATGAATGCGCAGAACTGTAGTAAGCGTGTTATAGATGCGCAGTAGAGTCATATACATCTGACAGATGCGCAGGATTATCGTGAAGGTCTCAGAGATGCTCAGAAGTGTATTAAATGTCTTGTAGATGCGTAGTAGTGTCGTAAAGGTCTTATAAATGCGCAGAAGTGCAGAAAACGTCTAGTAGATGCGCAGAATTGTCTTATATATGCGCAGAAGTGTAGAAAACGTCTAGAAGATGCGCAGAATTGTAATAAGCGTCCTATGGATGCGTAGAAGTGTCATCAAAGTCTGATAGATGCGCAGAAGTGTATTAAATGTCTTGCAGATGCGTAGTAGTGTCGTAAAGGTCTTATAGATGCGCAGAAATGTAGAAAACGTCTAGTAGATGCGCAGAACTGTCGTAAGCGTCTTTTAGATGCGCAGAAGTGTATTAAATGTCTTACAGATGCGCAGTAGTGACGTAAAGGTCTCATGGATGCACAGAAGTGTAGAAAATATCTAGTAGATGCGCAGAAGTGTAGTAAAAGCCTGACGTGTATTCACCCAAACCTTTTTTAATATAAATGGTGTACTAAAAACAAAACCGTACAAAACTTTAAAAATATCAATAGGATAACCCCAATCGATAGCAGCTACTCTCACAAAAACAATGAAAAATAAAGACTGCAAATAAAAATCAGCGACGCAATGCCAATGCCGCATTATTTCAAAAATCTATCTATTGAAAAAAAAATAAAAATCCTTACGATTGCAGAGCGTATTACCCCTTGATAATTAAGCTGCATATCCAATCGATATTTAAAGTATCGCATCGCAATCGCTCATCAGTCTGGAACGAAACTGGAATCATAAGCAAAAAGCAAGTACCTTTCCAGTTTTCATACATTTCTCGATCCTCTCACTCGCCATCCAACTTCTTTTCCCAAATTAATTGCAAATTAGCGCAATGTGTTGAAAATTATGCAAAAATATAAAGTTTCCAAAGGGCTGTTAAAACTCCTCGCCGGTATTTCTCTTTCCGTAAACACCGCGAGCCTATTTTCATAAGCTTTTTTTCTCCTTACGTGTATTTCAGAACGCGGAGAAGCTGAAACACAAATCAGTTTTTACCGACGTTATTACATTATGCAGAACGGGCCTTGAAACGGGCTCACGACTTTTTCACGCGCTTCATCTGCCTCCGAATTCTCTTTTTTCGCGTCTGGAGAATTTCATTTCATTCGCGGTAACCGCCAACAATTTTCGAGGCATTCAGAATTCTCGCACTCGGGGGGAAAAAAAGTCGAAAATCCATCCACACGTCCAACTCGAGCTTTCGGCTCTAACGAGACCTCGCATAGCTTGAATAGTGAATGTGTTTTGGAGAGAAAGCTTTTAGAATTGAAGGCACTTGTAAGGAGAAAATAAAAAAGAAAGGGGTAAACAAAATGATAAGAGAAATACGAAAAGAAAGGTACACAACAAGGAGGAAGCGCAGGGAAACTGGTTCGCTTGAAAATAGGCATATTTAGGAAAAGGGTGTTAAGGTGGGATAAGTGTACGTGAGTCGAGTGTGTAAGCAAAGTAGGTGAATCCAGCCAGGTGTGATGCCTTAATGTGACGACTACTTTACTTAGACATAGACACTGCCACATGCATGCGGAGAATTTATGTCATTCCTCTATGAAAGCTTTTCATGTTGCAACTTTCTACTAACAGATGAGTGCTTCTTCACTTAATATGTTAGCACCTTATGTCGTAAAAGTAGTTCCTGCCTTGAAAGGATACCTCTGACATTAACTTCAAAGCTGGCCAAGAGATATGTCTTGAATATAAAGAAATATCACTTTCATCAAATGAAAAAGATTCTTTATTGAATGCTGCTTATTAATCATTTCTCCCACACTTGTTTCTTACGATATTAATGTATTTGACCCTTACCCTGTGAAGAAAAATGATCATCACAAAGACATATCATTATCCAGGTAATGTGGGTTTCATGCACGTTATTGTAAAAGCAAAAGTATCAAATCATTTTCCTTTTCGTACTAAATTTAAAAATAAAATTGTTACTACGATAGTACACGAGCTTGCGGCAAGCTTCATGTCAATTTTGCAAATTTGTTTCTTCTATACGCGAAGAAAAATAGCAATTGAAATTCACTTAACACTTAAGTAAAATATACCTACTACTAACAATTTAATATATACGAGTTAGGTAAAAATTACTTAAGTACTGTGACGTGGTAAATTTTACCACGCGCAAGTTTTTTCGATTTTTAGTCAAAAATTTAAATAGTAAAATTTACATTTAAATAAACACCAGATTAGAAGTCACACTTAAGGATGCTGTGCATCCAAATAGAAACTCGGCGACTTTTGCCATATTTTATTTGAGTTTTTATTCTTTTGTTTTGATTTTACTTTAGGGTTATGTTAACCTTAAAATTAACAATAAAAGTATCTCCACTGCCAACTTGTCAAACGGGTTAAGTTAATCTGATTATTGGAATTGGAAACTAATTCCTTTGAAATCTATCTCTACGCACGGGCACCAATCATTGTCGTCGATCTTAGAGAGAGAGACAACGGAGCTGCCAAATAGGCTGTTCCTGAAACTTGGAAATACTTCATCTGTCAACATCGGAACTGCGTGTAGTTCATCCTTGCACATAGTGAGACATCGTGGGACATCGTGGGACATCGACCGGATATTGAATTCGAATGTGAGTCCCGAATTCATCAAATATCCGGTATTTTCCAGAGTCGCTGTGTTGTGGTTGCCCACCTGTCAAAGCGGTCAGCCATTTTGAACTGTGAAGGCGCACTAGCGCCATCAAACTGAACAATTATGGGCCCACTTGCGCTAACAAACAGAATCTATCATCAGCCGATAAGTTCGTGATCAGTGATCGATATAGAGAACATTAACTTTATCATTTTCACGCGCTTGCGCAATTTAATCCTG
Source organism: Ganaspis sp. Gsp50 (assembly GCA_011057455.1). Lineage (NCBI taxonomy): Eukaryota > Metazoa > Arthropoda > Insecta > Hymenoptera > Figitidae > Ganaspis > Ganaspis sp. Gsp50. The sequence continues at coordinate 14,228 of WNHD01002237.1, forward strand.
ATCACTGGTCGTTGACGACGAGACGCCTGTCTCGCGTCACTTTTAGTCTGGTGTTCCCACAACCTACATCGTCTTTTCATTTTCTTTTTGTCCAATATATTTTAAAATGTAATACTGTGTTTTTCGGAGCAATTGCCGGACGACAGGTAACCTCCAAATTTTTGTAACAATGTTTGTTTAAGATGGAGTCGTCTCCACCTAATTTTGTTTTTATTTAAAACATTTTATTGCTCATGTGATCAGTGCGTGTAATAATTACTCGGCAATCATGGCCGAATCTTTTGTAAATCTGTGGCATTTTTCTTATTAATTAAAAATTCTTAAATTATAGCATCATTGTTTTTCCATACTCCGACGCTCTCCATTCTTATGTTGTAAAATATTGAGTTAGTTTGGCAAAGATTTCAAGTAGATTTAAGTTAAATTTAAAATTGAAATAAAGTGGGTTTAGTTATTTTCCCACTTACATAAATTAAATAACTTGGCGTTCAAGAACTTGTGTTAATATTACTAAAATTAATTGCTGGTTATTTTTTAATGAATGCGTAATTTTAAAATAATGTTGAATTTTGAATAAATATTTTCAAATATATTATTAAAACTTTTTATTCTCATCGCAAGAGAAATGCTGCATATTTGTGAAGCAATTTATAATTTCAATAAAATTTCTGTGTTTCACTTTCAAAAATGTTCAATAATTTCTACAAAAATAATCTATTTTAATCTTTCTTTTTTTATTGTACTCTAGACTTCCTATAGAAAAGATTTCATGCAGTTAAAGCAATGGAAAATTTGTTTAAACTAATTTTATAAATAAACAAATTTTGCAAATCTCTATAAGTTAGATAAAAAAAAAAATTTCATACCTTCGAAAAAAAATTTTTTTTTTTATCTAACTTATAGAAATTCTTCAGAAGGATGTTTTTACTCCATAGTAATTTTCTCTCTTTTTTTTATAAATCTATATTTTAGTGAAGAGTTGAATAAGAAAGTAGCATTTCCCTGGGACAAATAGTCCCGGTTGGCGGTACTTCAAAATATTTGAAATCCTTTATATTACTTTAAGATACTATAAAAGACTTCAAAATAGTCCAAAGTATTTAAAAATACTTAAAATACTAATATTTTTAAATACTTTACATTATTTTAAAGTATCTTTAAATATTTTGAAGTCTTTGAAAGTAATAAAAAGGTTTTTCAAGTATTTGAAAGTAATTTTTAGGATATGTAAATGTTTTGATGTATCTTTTAAGGTTTTTAAATATTTTTAATTGTTTTTAATTATTTCAAAGTATTTGGAAGTATTTGAAAATATTTTACATTATTTTAAAGTAATTTAAAGTATTTTTAAATATTTTGAAGTATTTTAAAGTTGTCTGAAGTATTTTAAAGTAGTT
>WNHD01002238.1:0-15622 GCA_011057455.1 Ganaspis sp. Gsp50
GGCACAGTTTGATTTAAAGTTTCTTCACTTTGATTCAGTTTTTAATTCACAGCACTTTTTAACTTAATTCGTGAGACGCGCGCCAAACGCCTTCGTCTTCCTAAGCTATTAGGCAGCTAAAGAAACAGGAATGCTCTACGATGTTGTTAGATCAACGGTCGAAAATCCTCATCAATCATCAATTGAACCCCGTGCGCGAAAGACAGCTACTTTTATAGAGTCTGAGGAGTGGACCCCTCACCAATCAGAGGCGTTTCAGCGGGAATTCTCAGGAGCGCTCGGATTCTGAGAAGAGACGAAGCCCGTACCGATCATTTGTTTCACCAAACACACGCGCGACGTGTCACACACCTCAGGCTCACCTTTCAGATCCTTACAGTTTAGTGGATCATCAGTGCGTAGTTTTGTGTGAAAATAAATATGAAAATAAATTTATTGTGAAATAAATATGCTTAAATAAAACACTGATGGATAATTATTCAGGAACCATCTGATTACAAGGTTGCTGCGTTGAATTGTAAATTCCAATTTACAGTTCTCTGTTGCGTGTTCACAGAGAGTAATATAAAGACAACCCTAGCTTAATTTTCCCTTTATGACCATTAGAGTAAATTGAATTGCAACTTCCAGTTACTACTTACCTCGTAGGAGCTATTGCAACTCCATTGCATGGAAGAAATCACATCTGAGAAAGACATTGTTTCCCTCTGTCGCATTAGCTTTTGACGCAAGCATAAAGAAGAAGGTGGTCATTTACAGCACTACCTTTGGATGTTAACTGAAACTTCAACAGCCGTAATATGCCTCTCAAATTGCATCTTTAAAGCAGTTTAATAGTTCCCTCCAGCAACATTATTTACAGTTGGAACAAAATTGATGCAATCTGGTCAGACACTTTTTACACGCTTCAATGATAATTTAAATCTTTTTTTTAATACTCAATTGCTTATTAACACTACTAATGACTTTATCTTATACTGTTAGCAACTTATGAATAAGAGCCCCTAAGGCACACTGGGAATTCAATTTAAATAAAAATTAAAATCATAATAATTAAAATTATTAATAAAATAATTTTAATTATTCATTATTTTAGAATTAATCATTATAATCAATCATTAATCATTATCATTAATCATTATAATTAATCATTAATCATCGTAAATAATAATTATAATTTATTATTTCTTTATTTTTAATTATAATAATTGCAATTCTTGATATTGAGGCGTCATCAAACGTAATTAATATATTTATTAAAAAACAAATTCCAAGTATCAAAATATATACCCACATAACACAATATATTGTTTAAATATTGTCATGAATACTTGCAATATTGCTCTGTTACGTTAAGGTAATTTTGCAGTAATATTGAAACGTCCGCCATTCGGCAATAGTTTTCTTTAATAATTAATTGAAAATTCAAATTTTACCGCGCACGGAAGAGATTTGATTTGATTTTTTTTTTGTTTTTGTTTGATTTGATTTCTATAAAATTTTGTTCGGGAAAACTGGGATAAAGAGTTAAAACCAAAATTTTTCAAGAAGTAGTACAGTAAAATTAGTTTCATTAAACGGTAATGCAAAAACACTCTTATTACAGACTAAAGTCATATGAATGATTCTCCGGATGGAGGGCATTTTTATGTCTTCGCTTTATATAATCTAAACGTTTTGTTAATAAATTATCTACTTTAGGCATAAATGTACTTTAAAGACCCCTTAACTGTTATCTATTATTAAAGACTATATTTTTGCACACTAATTAATTAAAAAATAACATTTAACAACTGAAAAATACCATTTTGTAATGTAGTTCTAACCTCAAAGTAGCTAGCTTTAAAATATAGCAGATAAAAATGGTACTATCTTATGTTACTAATGTTCTTATAGGCTAACTTAAAATATACAATTTATAACGTTGAATATTTAAATTAGATCAATATACATACTAATAATTATTAAAATATAAATGCCTTAAAAAATCTCCATGTGACCACGACAATAAACTGATATAAACAAACTATAAAGTTTACAATTTTCATCTTAAATTTATCAAGAAATCAAAGGAAAAATATTTCACTTCTCCGCAATTGCAATAAAAAATAGAAAAAACAACATATTTAGCTTATTCTAAATTAAAATCGCTAGGAAAGCACTGCGTATATTTTTATTAAAGTCAATTGTCGTGGAGTGTCCTAACTTTATTATTTTAAGAAGAATAATAATATAAAACCGATAAATAACTGAAGGTAAAAAGGAAAAAAATTACTACCAAATATTGTTTTGTTTGTTTATTTCTAAAACATGTAGGAATAAATTTTATACAAACTTCCATTGTCGTGGTAGTGATTCTCGTGTCAATAAATGTCGTGTACAGGGGCGAAGCAAACACAAGAGTAACCCTTGTTTGCAAATACATATGCATAAAATAAGTGATAATTTTGACGTTTTTTACTCCTTTTATATATTTATTTTTGTATTTAATAGAGGTTAAAAGTAAGCCACATAATTTAATGTCTACAATACTGCATTGGAAGGAAAATAATAAATCTTTTGTTCATCTTGGATGTTACGGCCCTACGGAACGTAATGTAGGTTAGTTCTCTGTTTTCTTTTTTACAGGTGAGAGTACTACTGAACATATCACTGCGATTATTTTTAAGAAATATAAATTTAAATAATAGTTCAAGTTTATTAATTGCTGTCAATATCTGTTGGATATTTTATACATATTTTAAATTTAATTTATTTTGAGGATTAGAGAACAATGAAGTACTTTAACAGGAGTTTCTGTTATAATACTAGGTTTTGTTTATAATTTTTTTGAAATCTTTTATATAAAATTATCATCAATAAGGATTGACAAAGACATAAATTGATAAAGAAAAAAAGGCGAAAGTAAAAAAAACTAAGCGTGTGAAAATACGGAGAAATAGCGAAAGCTAAAGAACAAATGAAGCGGCATTTGAGGTTATATTTTTTATATTCGTTCATTTCTAATTAATCATTAACCTTGAAGCGTGGGCACTTTCATTATAACTTTTCCCGACGCTAATAAATTGAAATCCATAAAAGAATTAGAATATCTAGACATTTTTTTGTTTTTTCTATTTTTTTATTCCTCAGGCACGAAAATGGCGCTATGTCATGCCTCCACATTTTATAAAATGTAGAGCTCATGTTGCGCATGTAGTAGACATGGCTTCTTATTCTCCCTAGGGCGAAAAAGCGGGGTAAAAATGGGTAAAAGAGGCCAAGATGGTTTCATTTTTAACCTGTGACTATTATTTTTAACCTACGTAATATTTTTGACAGCAGGGGTAACTTAAGTGAAACAGATAGTACAAATTTGTACCGCGTGACCTACCTAATCCGAACGAAAAATAAGCGCGGAATTCAAAATGTCAATTTCAATAATTTTTGTTATTTTAATTTAACAATTCAATTATAATACACATTTATACATTTAATTCAAATAGAAATTATTTTTTAATAATAAATCTTTTTATATAGTTGTAAACAATAAAAATATCAACTACCGGATATTGAAAAGACGCCATTTGCTAAACTCTATAACTACGTCAGTCAAACAGTATATTGTCAAAAACATATTATTATTAGTGTTCTACGTTTCTATCCATTTTTTGTATGGATCTCCTTTTGGATTCTTTTTCTTTTAGAAAAATACTCGTTTAAAATTGTCATTGTATCAAAATCCTCATTGTTCATTAAAAAATCAATTTTTCCGTCTTTGTGAAATAATCAATGACAAAAGTTTTAAAGAAAAAGAGAAAAAAGTTTGTTCAATAAAAGAAGGTGGAGGCGCCAGACTTGGTGGAGACGACGACTCCCACGTCAGGTAACCACCGTGTCTGCAAAGCCTCGTTACACCTTGATTAATTTGTAATCATACGTTTACGGTTTCCCACTTTTTTTTCCTTGGGGTAATTTCTTTCTTTGTAGATTTAGACTGTTGTTCTTACGCAAATGGATAATTAATTTCAAATAAGCTGTTTCTTGGTAAATATTGAGGTGAAATGAAAATCTTAAAGTGCTGACAAAAGGTGAACGTCCCCGAGATAAGGGATCTAAAGTCATTAATGAAGAAGCGTTATTTCCCACGTTATTATGAGATAATGTGATATGATATCAGTAAAATACAGTAAAAGTGTAACATTAGGAAATTATCTAAAACTTGACATTTGTTTTATCTTTTTATTTGAATCACTAACTGCTTTAAATTCAATTACTTCATTAAATTATGCGTTTTTATACACAATTACGAGATTATTATTTATTATCTTGTGTTAATTATTGTAAATTATTTATCATTCAATTGTAGTTCATTATTATTTTTACTTACAGGTATTTATTATTGTTTGCTTATTCATTGATGTATTTATTTATTATCTACTGTTATTTATATTGTTATTCCCTTTGTTCACTCATTGATGTATTTACTTATTTATTATCGACTGTTATTTATTTGTTATTCCCCATTGCATCAAGAAAGAATGATTAGCACTATAAGCCATGTAAATGGTTTGATAATCGGATTATTACTTTCTAGGTTATATTTACCAATTGGTTAATTACCTTAATTAATTAACTTTACTCTCAGCGACCAAAATATTATACTCAGAAAGCTGAAATTTGGTACACATTTGTAGTTTGATTTCAAGATTGTACGAAAAATATGGAGAACAATGTAGAAGTCAAATATCAGCGTTTTTCTTCAAAAGCTTGTTTTTCTTTATTTTTAAAAAGAAAAAGACACGTCTCCCCTTGGCGGTCAAACTTTCAGGTTTAGATTACAGGAAAAATATAGCGAACACGATTGGGTTTGATTATCATAGTGTATTTCAAATCCGAGGTCAGAATTCAAAATTTACTTCGCGTTTTCTTTCTAGACTGAAAAAACAAAAAATTTAAGTTTAAATTGTTGTAGAATTTGTTTAAACTATATAAAAAATGCGATACTTGCACTAATGTAGTCTTTAAAGTATTACCTTTAATTTAAGTCCTGAAAACTGAAAAAATATTCAGTGGTTCCCGAGATATGACTCCAAACTTTCGTGCATGTAAATCGGCCAAAGTGAGACTTTACATGAAAGTAATGGCTTTTAACGCTCTGGCCGATTTACATGCGCGGACGTTTCGCTTCATATGTCGAGAACCACTGAATATTTTTTCAGTTTTCTGGGCTTAAATGAAAGGTAATACTTCAGAGATTACATTAGATCAAGTTTCGCATTTCTTTTTGTAGTTTTGACAAATTCTACAACAATTTAAACTTCAATTTCTTGTTTTTTGGGGCTAGAAAGAAAACGCGAAGTCATTTTTGAATCTGATCTCGGATTCGGATTCAGCAAACCGAAATACGTACAAAATTATTGGTCTGGTCTATCGGACTTATTTTAATATCTTTCAGTAAAGGAAACATTTTCAATCATTAACATTTATGTTTTTTGTTTCGTTTTGTTTTGTTATTGTTTTGTTGTTGTTTTGTTATTGTTGTGTTATTGTTTTGTTATTGTTTTGTTTTTTGCTGTTGTTTTTTTTAGTTGTAAAAAGGCTTTTTCATTTTGTTTCATTTTGACGTCATTAAGCCTTTTTAAGAGTTAATGAACACAATAAAGAGAATCTTTTTGTGCATATGGGAAAATGGAGTACTATTTTCCACGCAACAAAATTAATCTAATGCACAACGATTTTTATCATAATAATTTTTATCATAATTTTCACACTATCGTGTCAAGAAATTATAAAATCAAATTTAATGTAAATATTTACACGTTAATTTAGACATTAAATATAGTAAAATACAGAATTGGAAATAAGAATTAGTCGTTAATTAAATTTTTAGGTTTATAATATTGAATGTTAACTTTTATATTAATAAATGAAGATGAACGAATAAATGAAGATGAACGAGTAAATGAAGATGAACGAGTAAATGAAGATGAACGAATAAATGAAGATGAACGAATAAATGAAGATGAATAAAAAAAGTGGTGACCGAAAAAATTTAATTAGAATTTTTTAAAAATCTCTATGACCAATTTTATATATAAAGAATATAATAACCCTTTTCCCTACTCAAATCAATGTTTGTTAAACTCAAACACATAATTTGTTTGACTGAGTTTGCAAAGATATTAAATGAGGAAGCAATAGTTGGTAAAATTAAGATAATTTACAACTTAATAGTTATTATTTAAATTGAAACAGAAAAGTTTCAAGAGAAAAAAATCCACCCTGCTGGAGAATCGAACCTTCGTCACTCAAGGTCAAACGTGTCCGAAAGTCAAACGCCTGAACCACTAGACCATCACAGTTGACAGAAATTATTAAAGTGAAAGCTTTTATCGAGTAAAAACTACCACCAAACATAACTTATATTCAAAACATAATCACTTATTGCAATTTTCTTTAGTCGAAAGTTGCTAAATGTTATTTTAAACAAAATGATCCAATAAAAAGTGCATTTAAACAAAAATTGAAAAAAATTCACTCTCGGAAACGAAATCGCTATTTCTGATTTTTTTTAGTTTCCTTTCCGAAAGTGGATTTTTTTCAATTTTTATTTAAATGTACTTTTTATTGGCTCATTTTGTTTAAAATAACATTTAGCAACTTTCGACTAAAGAAAATTGCAATAAATGATTGTGTTTCCAATTAAAAAAGCAGAATTTTACATAACCTCACTTTCAATGTTTGTCTGATTCCTCCTTAATGTACAAAGTCATTCAGTCCATTGACAAATGCATTTTTACAATCCAAAGTTAAATGACGCTAACGGTGAAAAATGGGCATTAAAAATAATAAACATCTAGTTATGATCAATTATTCTTTAGAATCATTTAAATTAATCCTTGGCCCTTGATCCACTTGGAGTGAAGCTTGGGAACTGAAATCCACGAAGATTGCAATTACGAGGGAGTCTACATTATCTTTCCGACGAGATAGCCAGCAGTAAAAAAAAGAGAAAAAAAACCTCGTGGTAGTTGCCTATGCTAACTATCGTGCGGGTTAAGTGTAGTGTAGTGTGGCGGACTTGATATTAAAAGCACACGTGAAGCGCCAGGTCCCACGTGGTTCAGACAGCGTGACCGCGTAGTAAGCAGTAGTAAAAGAGGAGATAGGTCGACGAAGGGGCTGAATGGTGATGGCTCGCGAAAGGGGAGGTAGGAGGATGTTTGAAACCGGAAGCCGCCACCGGAACCGCTTCTCCTTGGCAGGTTCACATGACCACTGTGCTGCCGTTGCCTCAATCTGATAACGACCGATTCACACAGAAAAGTCGCCTCTTTCTTTTTATATTTTCTTTTCGTCTTGCATAACGTCGTTTTTCATTTCTCCCCAAATAATTATCTTTCAGTGCTTTTCAAGTCACTGTCAACTTCAATTTGTCTCAATTTATTAATGTTTTCTTTTTCGTAAGTACATAGTAATATTGTATTTTCATTGAAAAAATCCTTCTTTGAAAATATCCGAAAATATTACCTATAAAACAGAAACAAAAAAAAACAATCCAGTGAAATAGCCTCAAACTAAACTAGTTTTTAGGAGCTGGTGACATAACCTCAAATTAAACTAGTTTTAAGGAACCGTATATAAAATACGTAAGGCTTTAGGAAGGGAGGGGGGGGGTCTAATGAAATCTTACACCCTGTTTTAATTTTTATTTTTTACTATATAAAAATCTTACCTAGGGGGGAGAGGGGGTTAAAAATGTCTAAAAAAAACCTCGTGTGTAATTTGTGTAGGCCCTTAAATACGTTTTAAATAAGGAATAGAAATATAATTAAAATTTATTTTAACAAATTTTGAAAGATCCAGTTGTATAATTTGTAGTAAAAATTAGTTTTAGCCAACATTTATTGTAAAATAATGATTATTTAACATTCTTTGTTTTTTCTTCAAATTTAGTGAACAATTGCAATTTTTGTTTATCTAAATAAACAACAGCTTATTTTGTTCTTTAAAAGATTCTCTAGAGTTCTGTTTGTCTTATTTTGTTGAATACGATTTTGTTTAAAAAATATAAACAATAATTTTTATTTTATTTATTTTATTTTTATTTATTTTATTTTTATTTATTTTATTTTTATTTATTTTATTTTTATTTATTTTATTTTTATTTTAACAACTCTATATAATATATATATTTGTATAAATAATTTATACAAATAATATTTATTATTTTATAATAATATATATAACTTGGATAAAAAAATATTTAGAAATTTCAACGAACTAAATTGTAGAGAATCTCTCAGAGAGTAAAATAATAGCTATTGCTTGTAAAAATAGGATGGAAATATTGCAATTTTTGACTAAGTTTAAAGAAAAAGTACAAAATGTTAAGTAATTATTATTTAATAAGAAATTTTGGCTCAATTCAATTTTTTCTGAAAAATTTCTTTTCTGAAAAACAATTTCTAATTGTACATCTGGATCTTTCGAAATTTACTCAAATCAATTTTTTAATTGTATTTTTATTCCTTATTTAAAACATAACTTAACTTATTAAAACTTTATTCAAAAGTTTGAGGTTATGTCAGTGGGTAGAACATCCTTAACACCGAAAAATGGTATTTCCGAAGTTTAATATACACAAAAAATGTTAAACTACTAAAAAAAACGAGTGGAAAAATATTAATGAACATTTTGCTTTTTCGTAGAGAAAAATTTCTTGTGCAAAAAGCAATCTTGAACAGTGTTCCAGAAAAAACTGTTATTAAAAAATGATAATTTTAAAAGATATAATAAGAAATTTAATTATTCTAAATGTTAAAAATAGTTGTCCACTGTGTGTGCTTCAAACTTGTTAATAATTAGTGACTTTAGGACAGAAGCAATTAATTTTATAAATTAATAAATTTTAATGTGTGAGGGTACCTTTGTTTGAGGGTACCCACACGTGGATTTTCGTGTATCTTTGAATTTTTAATAAAAATATACGATTTTTGTTTTGTTAAGAATGCACGTATAGCTTCTATTCTTCCTAGAATAGAATAATACGAATTATTCTAGACTAGAATATTCTTTTAGTTCAATTTTTGTGAACACATCTGGTTCTTTTTCAGTTTCTTTTACAATTCGTGAATATATGAATATTTTATAAAGGCCTGCACACCTGGTAAACAGGATCAAAACGTCTTTGGCGCAACTTCATCCAATTTTGATTTTGCAACCTTTGTTTTGCAATTTGTCAGTTTAGAAATACATATATACACCTCATAATTATAATTATTAATCGGATCATTATAAACTCCAACACAATATATATATATATATATGTATATTGTGTTGGAGTTTATAATACAGAAAAATTATTAGAGTTATTAGAGTTTATAGTTTAGAAAAAATAAAGTCTTAAACCGTTTACACAATCAGTTAATTTTGAGGCTTAAAACAAGACTAAGTCATTTTTTTTGGTCTTAAAATCAGTCTAAATTGACACTTATAAACGGTTCCAGCCAAAAATGGGCTGAAAACAATACTTCTTTTTTTATAGAATAGAATACATAAAATATAGAATTTCTTACTTATATAAGTAAAAATATATTTTTAGCTACCAATGTTTAACCACCATCAATGCCCCAATTATATCTTTATATTGTAAAGGTATTTTATTATTTTCCTTATTTTTTATATGTAATTTTATAAGGTACTCTTTATTGAAAACTTCTTCATGAAGAAATAAAAAATAATGCAAAATTCTTTTCTTAAGGTGCTCATTTTTGCAATTATTATTAAAAAAAATAATTGCAATGTCTTGTCAAAATTAGAATTCTGAAAAGTAATGTATTAAAATTCGTTTTACATGAAAAATACACCCTTTCTCTGAATATTTGCATAAAGCAAAGGGCTCTCAACTAATGGTGCGTACGAAAGTGCGCTTTCATGCGTGAAAACATTTTAGCAACCTCGATTCTCAAGACTGTTAAGTAACTATATTTTTTCAAAAAACATCACTATTTCACGTACCCTTTCTTTTACGCCAGAATAAGTAAATTCAAGGTCAGTCTTTTTTCCCAAAGAAAAAGAATTTCATGTTTTCTTCGCATGTGTGTTCGCTTTTTTAATTATATGAAAATAATTACAATTCTTTTCATAATTACTGACAACCGTATCATTGTGTACAAGATAATACTAAAGAAATAATATTAAATTAATGATTGCGCTAACGATAGTGAAATTCACTAATGATTGCGATTTTGCTTAAAAGCAAAAAAAGGTTTTATCATTACAAATTTTTAATGATAATACCTTTTTTTAATTAAAACAACCCACTCTGGAAAAGTTTCAAACGACCCAAATTTCTGGATAACTTTTAAACTGTTAAAATGAAAGAAAGAGTTCAGAAAGCCGTGAATATAAAACTTTCATTAAAATTATTAATATGTAACGTAAATATTTTGAATTTAATTAAAAACTCGTTTTTTATTGAAAATGTCTACTGCTCATAAATATGTAAATAGCACAGAGAAAATATACGATCGTTTAATTAAAAAAAGTCAAAATAGAGAGAAATGTCAGATTCGTTAGAATTGATTGATTCTTTTTACTATTCCAAAATAAGAGAAAGCATAAATAAATAAAGAATAAATATCCTAAATTTTATATTGTATATATGTAAAGGGTATTTTTGCCCGTGTATATTTCAAATAAAATATAAAAAAAATACTGCAATAAAAAATACTGCAAGAAAAATTACTGCAATAAAAAAAATGTATATTATAAGAATAATTTTCCTTGAATCAAGAATAGTTATTCTCGAACCAATAATAACAAATTCTTCCATCAAGAATAAATACTTGGATTAAAAATGCATATTCTATGTATAGAAATAAATCATATTCTATTCTTCTCTATATGTATTTTTGCCTTAAATCAAAAAATCTTTTTTCAGCTATATATTAGCGATTTTGTGAATGTTGGATAAAGCAATAATTCTTTTTCGTGTACCTTATAAAAGAAAATTGATTACTCAAAGTGTCATTTACTTCAGAACATTTGAGTCAAGGTTTTTATGATTTCCATAACCATCACATGTTTTTACACGCTAGTGAATCCTTCATTTTTATTTGCATCATTACTGGGACATAAATTTGAAAAATGATACTCAAGTTAATAATGTTGTTATTGCGATAATGAACTGATCAAAGTTGTTTATCTAGATTTTCTGATTAATTGAAGCTCATGTGTTTCTCTTTTTATTTATGTCTTTTTTTAATGCGCCTGGTCTAACTTGCGGTTGCACCTGTTACACCTGTCGATTCCTCTCAATCAAACTAGAACAGTTCTTCGGTTACTGAACTTCCACTTGTTACAAAAAGCCGATTAACTTTTTACTTTCCTTCACTCCTGTTTCCTCATCAATTAAAATTTAGCAATTAAAACGACAGTTAATATTTCTCAATCATTAATATCGAGATTACGATTTTTAAGAGTAAAGGAGAAGTTGATATCACAGGAAAAACAAAGTCTTAAACCGTTTACATCTTATAAATGACTGAAAGTCAACAAATTCTGTGTCTTAAAACAAGATTAAGTCAGTTTTAGGTCTTAAAATCCAACCCTTGATGCTCAAATTTAGTTGAAATTATATCTGACGTAAACAGGTTCAGTCTAAAATGATCTGAAAGTAAGACCTCTTTTTTACAGTGATTTTTTTAGGTGACACAGATCTATTTTAATCTTAAGGACGTAGAAAATCGATTTACCATATAGAATTTCCGCAAACTTTGGGAAAATATTTTTTGTTTTATTTTACATGTGTGGTGAAAATTGCAATATTGCTTGCGATGCTAAAAATTGAAATATTTAATCTGAAACTTTGAACATTTAACGAAAAGGATTCTTATCCTGGACGTTCGAAGATGACAGGTTTTAATTATGATCATAAACTTAAAAAGAAGTAAAAATTATAGAAATTAATAACGTTGCAAACAAATTTTAACAAAAATAGTGTTATATGTAAAACTCATATGTGATGAAATATATATATGAAACATATTATATGATGATATATTATTATTATATATTATTTATATATTATTTATTTATTTTATTATTTATTTATTATTTGTTTATTTATTATTTATTTTATTTATTTATTTATATATTATTTATATATTATTTATTATTATTATATATGATATATATGAAACATATATGATGAAATATATATATGAAATATATATGTGCATATATGTATATATATATATATATATGATATATTTATCATAAAAAGGATTAAAATTTCTTTATTTAGTTATTATTTTTGTGGTGTATCAGTGGAGGTTGTGTTAAAATGTTTCTCATAAGAAAGAAATACGTTGATTGGTCGACACTGAGCTCTACTGGAAGGATGGAGAACCCTTAAAATCATTTAATTTACAAACTCTAGTCCCCAAACTTTAATTTAAAATTTCTTTGAACCGCAAAGTTGATTTTGTCAAATGCTATTGAGAAAATAATCTTTGGATATTACTTTTAATGACTAATTGAGAAATTATTTATTTTAAATGATTACAGCATTTTTTGTATCAACAATTTTGTAATTTCAATTTTTTACGTCGATACTTAAAGTTCATGGAAAGTAACTGTTTTGAAATCAGGTCACCGGAAGGCAAAGAAATGCTATTTATGATTAAAATTTATGAATTTTTTGTTCATCTTTGCAACTTTAATGTATTATCGTTTCATAATATGCGTGCTTCATATTATGTTGGTTTCATTTTGTACCTTCAAGTTTGAAGCATTAAAATTTCTCGTTTCGAATGAAGTTAATGTACATATATATGTACACGCATAATTTAGACAAGAGTACATTAACTTTATTTGAAACGAGAAATTAACATACACAATTTCAAATACCCGAAAGCAAGAAATTTCAAAACCAATCATACAACAGCAAGAAAATAATTTCCAAAGTAAATATACTGTTTGCAACTCCGAAGCTGTATGATTTTCATTGGAAAGACAAATCACAAACTCGTGAGTTTTTTCCATCGGAAGAAAAAGCGGTAAATGACTTGTACACTCCTATAGAAGTGATCGCGCAAGCTTTAATCATTTTACCGAACATACCTTTGATAAATAGTTGTGTGGATCGTCATTATGTATGAAAGTATGTATATACTTATCTGAGAATATATAGTAGCTAATATAACGCGACATCCTCGGGTTGCGATTCTAAGCATCGTATTTCTTGATTCAAAGCTATTAAGAATTGTTTACATGGTGCAAGTGCGAGCAGACGCGTACCAGGGTGCATGTGACATGAATCTTGTATTTCATGCACGATAACGTGACAATGAATACATACATACCATTTGTTCATTCTCACAATTTCCCTAAAATTATAAGAGAATCGACAAAACAGTCTGCAATTTACTTTTAATTATTTAGTCTGAAACTATATACAGGGATCACAGTTTGTCCCCTTTTTTACCTGATCCCCTATTTTCCCCCTTATTTTCTCCTTTTTTTTAAAGAAAATCCCCTAAAACACCTAAAATCAAGTATTTCTCCCCTTTTCCCCTAATTTTCAATACGTTTGTTTTATCATTTTTAAACAATAATACTTCAGACTCCTTAAAAATACTTCAAATTTTTAAAAATATTGTAAATTACTTTAAAATATTTTCAAATACTTACCAATACTTCAAAATATTTAACAATACTTTAAAACACCTCAAAATACTTCAAAATATTTAAAAATATTTAAATATACTTAAAATTACTTTAAAATAGTTGAAAATACTTCAAAATACTTCAGACTGCTTAAAAATACTACAAATACTTTAAAATACTGCGACTTATTTTATATGATGCTCCCTCAGCTTGAGTTTATTATGTTTTTGCAACCTCTTATATCTGTATTTATTAAAATGGGTTTTAATACCCGTGTAAGATAGTAAATAAATAAATAAAATACTTCACAATATTTATAAATACTTAAAATTACTTCAAAATATTTAAAAATACTTAAATTTTCTGTAAAATATTCTAAAGTACTTCGGAATACTTTAAAATTGAGCTGCTTACTTTGAAATTAGGTTGTTTAAAAATACTCCAAATTTTTTTTAAATATCCAAAAATACTTAAAACTACTCTAAAATATTTCTGACTACTTTCGAATACTTGAAAATATTTCAAAATACATAAAAATACTTAAAATGTCTTTAAAATATTCCAAAATACTTAAAACTACTTTAAAATATTTCAGACTGCTTAAAAATACTTTAAAATACTTTAAAATATTCAAAAATAATTAAAAATTCTCTAAAATGCTTCAGACTACTTCAAAATACTTCAAAATATTTGCAAATACTTAAAAATACTAAAAATATCTTTAATTTATTAAAAAATACTTAAAATTACTTTAAAATACTTCAGACTGCTTTAGAATACTTAAAATACTTTAAAATACTGCGCCGTACTTTGTATGATATTCCCTCAGCTTGAGTTCATGTTTTTACAAACTCTTATATCTGTATTTATTAAAAAAGGTTTCATAATACCCATGTAAGATAGTAAATAAATAAATAAAATACTTCACAATATTTATAAATACTTAAAATCACTTCAAAATATTTAAAAATACTTAAATTTTCTTTAAAATATTCCAAAGTACTTAAAGTACTTCAGAATACTTTGAAAAATTTCAGGCTGCTTAAAAATATTTCAAATTTTTTTTAAATATTCAAAAATACTTAAAACTGCTCTAAAATATTTCTGACTACTTTAGAATACTTGAAAATATTTGAAAATACATAAAAATACTTAAAATGTCTTTAAAATATTCCTAAATACTTAAAACTACTTCAAAATATTTCAGACTGCTTAAAAATACTTAAAAATACTTTAAAATATTCAAAATTAATTAAAAATTCTCTAAAATGCTTCAGAGTACTTCAAAATACTTCAAAATATTTGCAAATACTTAGAAATATTAAAAATATCTTTAATTTATTGAAAAATACTTAAAATTACTTTGAAATACTTCAGATTGCTTCAAAATACTTCAAAGTACTTTAAAATACTTAAAACTACTTTGAAATACTTCAGCCTGCTTAAAAATACTTCAAATTTCTTTTAAATATTCAAAAATACTTAGAACTACTCTAAAATATTTCTGACTACTTCGACATACATGAAAATATTTGAAAATACATAAAAATACTTAAAATGTCTTTAAAATATTCCAAAATACATAAAATTACTTTGATATATTTCAGACCCTCTTCAAAATAGTTCAAAATATTTTAAAATTCTTTAAAATATTAAAAAATATACTTAAAAATACTTAAAAAGACTTTGAATGGTTTTAATAAAATAAAAATAATGACCTTGAATAATTTGAATTCTACATAAAATCATTTTTGAAATTAGTCTAAGAGCATTAATTAAAAATTTTCCATTTTTTCAAAGGTAATTCAAATTCTTATACAAGGTAGTTTGAAAAATTCATTTTTTAACATAGACACTTACTCATATAGAAAATCCTTTATTATATTAAGATCTCAAAATTTCTCGGTTCTTCTACTTCTACGTCACTGTTTAAAGTTCACCGATTTTCCCACATAAGTCACATACA
>WNHD01002239.1:4754-22288 GCA_011057455.1 Ganaspis sp. Gsp50
TTCTACAAAATTACATTCTTTTTTCTGACTTTTTCATTTCCCACTTTACAAAATTTCTTTCACGAAAATAAAAATAATTGTATTTTGCCCCACTTTCAGAAATCCCTGGTCCTGTACTCGTTTGACCAAGATGACTCAAAACTACCTAAGGAATAGAAAAATCAGATTTATCCCTGTCTGTGAAACTGAAGAAATTGAAGTCTCGACGATAAAGTGGGATATTTCGACTCCGGAAGCAAAAATGGAAAATCCCTGGGAATTGGACTTGATTGAAAAAAAGAATGACGAAACTCTTAATACTCTTAAAGCATTAAATATCTCGAGTGATTTAAAATCATCGAGCACTGTGGAGAAAACGTCGTTATACTGGTTCATTGGAATCGGTTTTCTTCTCGGCAGTGCTACAACTCTAATGGCAGTTTATTTTTGGTTTTTTGCCGCCCTCTCCTGCAAATTTTTTAGAATCCAACAAGTTGATGCAGATCAAAGCTCCAATTCCCAAAGAATTTCCCTGCTTCAGAATCTCTGGTCTCATCACGAAGTCAGTCCAAACTCATCTTCTTCCTCAATTTGTCCCGGTACTCCTCCTCCGGCTTATCGAGAAGTTATACTTAATGGCAATTTATATCCCTCGGTTAACAATTAGGATTTTCGAAATTCTGCCACCACGGGGTTTTTCAAATAATTGGATTTAAAAGAATGAAAAGAAGGAAAAGAAAAAAAGAAAGGAAAGAGAAGAAAAAAAGAAAGAAAAGGAAGAAAAGCAAACCAAATTTTGATTTTAAAAACACATCAAATTTTAATTAAAAAACCGTAGAATTCCCATAAAGTTACGAATAAAAGAAAATACTAAACAAAGTAATAAAGAAGAAAATAATAAACAATCTGAGAGACGTATGATTATTTTCCTAGAGTTAAATGATCTTTTTCAATCAAGTTGAAATTATAATTAATTATAGCGATTTAATTATTGCGATTATCTGGTTTTTAAAATTGTTGTGCGTTAAATGTCGATTTAAAAATGTTCTTTTGTCAACGCGTATTTTATGGGAATAAATATAATATAATAATATATTATATTTATAATATAGGCAAGATGTAAGCAAGGAACAATATTGTATTGTATTGCTAATATAAATAAATTCTATTCTATTCTATTCTATATTATATAATATATTATTAAATATATTCTTCTATATTATATAATAATATATTATTGAATAATATATTTAACAAATTATATATTATATTAAATAATTTGTGCTATACCACGAAGTAAAATGCAGTTATTGTAAAAAATGCTTTACCGAGTAAATTTAAAAAACCCTGTGGCTTGGTTCAGAAAAAGACTGAGATTATTTTGCAGTCGTTGAATAAAAATTAGACACGTTTTGTATGCGGGCGTCAATGTACATAAATCTGAAATTAGGATAATAGCAAAATGTTAATTATTTTGTAGACAATTTATCAAATTTCATCCGCCTAGATTCTTGGTTTACAGATATGCGTTTTTCTTACTATTTTATTATATAGTAATGTAAATTTTCAAATCGATTCTTTACGTTTAAATATGTATTTCAATACTTAAACAACCATTTTGTTTATTTTATTTATTTGTTTCTACAGTTCAAAAAATAGCAATTTTCGATATCTAATCACAGCCGATAATCTTCGAAAGAAAGCGAAGAAATTGTTTTTTTACCAGTGTTTGACAATGTCATTTTTGTGATGCACTTTATTTTTTAAGCGTATTTTAAGATATCATTTTCTAGTCCTTTGTTTTTATGCTTGTAGTGTGATAATGCGATGTAGATTATAAATTTGTTGAATAAAAAGACCATTTGAATATTATCACATCTCTTAAACTTCTTATACTCTAGTTACTTTTTACAATTGAAAGTAGTGTAACAATTTACTGTATTTTCATTCGAATAGTTATTATATTTTCATTCAAATAATTATTATATTTTCATCGATATAATTATTATGTTTTGATCGATATAATTATTACATTTTTATCGATATAATTTTTATATTTTCATCGATATAATTATTATATTTTCATCGATATAATTATTACATTTTCATCAATATAATTTTTATATTTCCATCGATATAATTATTATATTTTCATCAATATAATTATTATATCTTCATTCATTTATTATATTTGCGCCCATATAATAATTATAGTTTCATCCATGTAATTAATATATCTTCATTTATATAATTATTACATTTTCCTTCTAGTTCATTGAGGAATTAATAATAGTTTTAGAATAAAAAATTTACATTTTCAATATTAGTATAAACTTAATATTCTCAGTATTAATGTAAAATTAATATTTTTAGTATATAATAACGAATGCGAATTATGTATGTAATAACGGAATAATTCGCACTAGATTTTTTGCATTAGTATATTACTATTAAGCCTTTTAGACGATATCAAAACGTAGATATATTAAAATATTTTTACAATTTATAATTTAATAATTTCATTACAAAGTATTTTAAAATACTCTTTCCATTTTTGCGCACTACTTCAATTTATAATTATAATATTTGTAATTATTAATTTATAATTATAATATTTATAATTATTAATTTATAATTAATATTTATAATTTATATTATTCAAAATAACAATTAATGTATTTTCTTAACTTTCATATTCAAAATAACATTATACATATATTCGCTCATTAATATTATTCTTTATAATTAGTGCTTTGTCAAATTTAAAAACGATCGTCCCTACAATTCAAAAGTTTTGCGTTTCTTTTTTTTTTAAAATACTATAAAATATTGATATTTTAGATTAAAAATCTAATCAATTCTCTAATTGATTAGAGAAAAAGGATATTAAGAACCAATTCACGCGAAACTTTGGTTAATCAAATTTAGATAATAATAATAATAGTAATAATAATAATAATAATAATAATAATAATAATAATAATAATAATAATTCTTCAAATAATAATAATAATACAAATAAAAATAATATGTCAAGAAAATTCTAATAATAATGATAATAATAATAATAATAATAATAATAATAATAATGATGATAATAATAATAATAATAATAATAAAAATAGTAATAATAATTCTAATCAGGTATCTTTATCTTCACAATCGTCTGTCTATTGTGTAGCGATTGCATCTTTCTCGTCAGTGTTTTGGGAAGTTTCAATTACTTTGCCCCCAATAGCAGCAATTATGTTATCAATGATGTCAGAACTGTACCTTGAACCTCTCAGATTTGTTATGACACTCGCGTTTTCATTACAACCAGAAGGAACTAAATCTGTTGGCAAAACCATTTGAATATCTTCCACAATCCCGTCATGAACCTCGAGAATCAATTTCAATCGACGATTGGCGACATTTGGAGATTTTATCTCCACGTGACGAGTCACTGTGAACTTTGGCGTTTTTCCATAAATCCATTTCCAGGAACGAAACTCGTCCGTCAGCTTATCGATACCTGTTAAAAAAATTTAATCAGCCGTTCATTTAGTAAACAAATTTAAGCAACAAATTTATACAATAAATTTGTACGACAAATTTGTCAATAAATTTTTACGACAAATTTGTCAATAAATTTAGACTACAAATTTATCTTTTTTAAAAAAAACTGTCTCTGTTATGAAGCAATTATAATGATGCAGTAATTACCAGGAAACCAATCTTCTGTGGGATTTATCATTTGAAATCCTTTTTGATTTTGGAGTAAATTGTAACCCCCGTCTTGAACAACGAGTGCCTTTGTCCGTAAAAATTCCCAGCCAACGGAATTCAGCAATTTGTCAATTTGAACATGACGATTGATATCCATTAGATTTTTTATTGGCGAACGTATCGACTGTGTTGCATTCGTCGTGATCCCAGTCTGAAAATGATAAGAAAACTACGTAAATTGAGAATCTTTCAAACAATTAATCTAGTTCTTATGTACAAATTTTAGCATTCTTTGAAGCTTTTACAAAATGTATTTTACAAATCAATTTCTTATGTACAAATTTTCGCATTCTTTGACGCTTTACTAAATTTTTACAAAATGTATTACAATAATCGTTTTGTAAATAGAACAATATGCATGAAATATTTCAAAAATTAAAATAAAAATTAAAAAACAAAACTTCCTTTACAAGGAAGCAATGTAATTATTAAATATATATTAAATAATTATTCGATATTAAAGATATTGAAATTGAGAAAAGAAAAATACTGTACAAAATAAAATTCTCTTAAGTACTAGAAATTCTCTTAAATACTGTACAATATTTAATTATTGTTTTGTCGGTGAATATTTTTTTTAAAGATACCTCCTTCTTTTCCAAAGCCAAACTAAGTGCCCTTTTGTTCGCATTTACGAGTAAAGTGCAGTGATGATAAGCATTCGGTCGTCCTAATTTTGCTGCTGTTCCAGATATCTTTTCGTTTTGTTAAGGAAATCATATGATTTTCGAATAAAACTAAAACAAAGGAAACCTAATCCATATTTAATTGCATATCATGCGGAATTAATTGCAAGCAAATAGTCGATGATCCAGAAAAAGTTACAATAAATTAATAACTCCTGCGATGATAGCTATAAACAAAGAAATCTTACAAACCAAATTATAAATAAACTTGTATGATGATTCACAATAAATTTTCTTTGATTTGATAATTCAAAATAAATCGCCTTGTTAGTTGAAAACAAATAATGTTGGTTAAAAAAAAAATTCCTTGTTAGTTCAAAACAAATCTTATTTGTTAAAAAAAAACTCTTTGTTAGTTCAAAACAAATCTTATTTGTTAAAAAAACTCCTTGTTAGTTCAAAACAAATCTTATTTGTTAAAAAAACTCCTTGTTAGTTCAAAACAAATCTTATTTGTTAAAAAAAACTCCTTGTTAGTTCAAAACTAAATTTCTCTTTTATTTGAAAACAGAAAGTTCCCTGATAATTCGAAACAAATTATTCTTTGATACTAAAAACCAAAACTTGTGCTTTAAGAAGCAATAATAAATTTTGAATGATTTTCTACAACTAATGATGAATTTCTTTAATACTTGCACAAATTACATTTCTTTGGCAGTTAAAAAACAAAAAAAAATGTTTATGGAGAAAAAATGCTAAGAATCGTGTTTAAAAGGATACTTTGAACTCGTTTTGAACCACAATATCTTCCTTTTTATTGACGAGGGCTTTAATTCCCCATTCTCTGAAGATTGCTCTGGTGATGATGTCCAGGTTGTATCTCCTGTTGTAACGTTCCTTGGGTGTAAAAAACGACAAATTGAGATTTCCAGTGTCGTGATAAACAGTTCCACCTCCGCTATTTCTTCTCGCGAGAGCAATTTCGTTATTTTCAAGAGCCTGAATATTCGCTTCAATCCAGGGATTCTGATGTCTTCCGATCACAACACAAGGGTCATTCTTCCACAGAAGCAAAACGTGATGATTTTTAAAATCCTGGTTTCTGTAGAACCAATCTTCCAGTGCCAAATTCCTATGAATGTCCGTCGATTGGGAAATGAAAACTGACTTTTTAATTGCTTCTTCGGGGACGTCTGTAATTGATTTTCCTGTTGTTGAAATAAACCTGATATTTTTAATCACATTCCCAAAAAGCACCTTCCCTCTACAAATTTGCGACATTTTTTTTAAATCTATCAGTCTTATTTAGAGCTCTCTTGATTCGCTTCAAAACAATTTGTTTTTGATTCAGCTAATAACAAGTCAGTCTTGGAATTTTCAAAAGTATTTTTACAATATTTATATGTTTCTTACAAATTCGTATTTCTTATGTAATTTATTTTATAATTGTCCTTTTGTGTAATTTACTTGTCCTTTTGTATAATTTACTTGTCCTTTTGTATAATTCACTTGTCCTTTTGCATAATTTACTTGTCCTTTTTTGACAGTTTTGAATTTTGATCCTGATGAAATTTTAGGTTATGTTCAACAGTTTTATAATTTAGAGTATTACTTATTTAATAAAGATTTAACTAAAGTCAATTAGGTATCAGGTGGACAATAATTAAAAATCACTAATTTGGACACTTTACTGGCAAAAGGAGACGAAGAAATCGGATTGATTGGAAGTAATTGAGATGAGATAGTCGTGGAGGGCAATCGTCTGGTGCAGCCACTTCCAAGTTTGGTCCAGGGAATTGATGCGGTACCTGATACCTAAACAATCTCGGCAGTCCTTTTGCATTCCTCCGGGTGCTGACAGATTGAAAATTAGAAAATAATTGGTCTCAAAAAACTGGAGATAGAATGAGCGCGGTCGTAGACCTCTTGTGTTTGCGAATTGTTAATCACTGGGAACTGTTCATTAACAAATAACAAAGTATCGTTGGTGTTAAAAGCACGCGGTTCACTCACGCACTTGTCAAGACGAAATGAATTCTTAACTTGTTCGGTTTTGGTATTTTATCTGCGCGAATCAGAAACAGTGGGGGAGCTCTTACTCCGAAAGGTTATCCGAGTTCGTGGCACAAAGTTCAGATAGATTTGCGTGTCTCAGCGCAATGCACTTCTCTTTATTTGTAGCCCACTAACACAAAAACAATTGCAATTTTTAACAATACTTGTTCCTTGCTTACACTATTGTAATTTGTAATTTGAATCGGCTGATGTGTCTTGAGTGATTTCAAAATATAGGTTATGATCCGTTGAAAGGAACTTTTTATTAGATTATTATCGCAAAACGCTTGTGATAAATTGTGAAAATCGATATTTAAGAGGGCACAAAGTTCAATCTTGATGAATTGAAAATGGCTTTAAACGATTATTATCACTGCGTTGCTTATTACTTTCTAAATCAGAAATTTTTTAAGGTTTTTAAATCTTGCAACACTTCATGTAAAATTGAAACTTAATTTTTATAAAGATATTCTTGTCTTGCATAAGCGAATAAGAAGAGTTTAAGAAATATAAATTGATTCAATTTCTTATCTAAACCTACGTGATTGAAATCACGTGCTAAGCTCACGTATTTTAATCGTGCGTTTTCTTTGCGGAACATTAAGAATCCTTACTCCACTCCAGACACAAACCAGCATGAATACACAAATATTCGCTTAGATTTCCGAACTCCAAAATACATAAACAAATTTTACAGTAAAATTAATTTGGAGTAAAAAAATTAAGGAAATAAAAAACACTGATCAAAATGGTAATAATTGGTTATCTTTCAAAAAGTAATGTCAATGTAAATTAACACAATTTACACTGTTGTCACTTTCGTCAATAATAATAATTGCTGTATAATATAGATAACATAAATAATGATATAATATAAATAAAAAATTGTTATAATCTCAATTTTAAAAAATGCTAACGTTTCAAAAATATTTAACAGTAAACCTTACCTCTTAGGTACTTGAGAATCAGATTTTTCAAATGTACACTCTTTTTTAATTAATTAATTATCCTCAAATCCTTTAAATAGAGCCACAAAACGTAAATAAAACGGCGATAAAACGTAAAGAAAAGATTTTATAAAATAACATAACCTGTAAATTGTAAAACAACAACCCCAATAATTTCTTGTTTTTTTTTCACTTAAATCAATATCCCACTGCTTACTAATTTTACGTTATGTAAAATCATTGAATTAACGAAGAACTTTGTATTTATATTACTGTTTATAAAAAGTTAACAATGATTTGTTTATTCCAGCAGACGATTATTTGACATTTAAACAGTACTGCATTTAAATCAGAAAGGTTAGGTCATTTCGTCAAGAAGGTTAGGTGTTTCAGATTGCGCATGCGTAAGATCGTGCTAACCTAACCTTTCTGATTTAAACGTCAAATAGTGCTAAAATAAATTAATTATTAGTTTTATAATTATTATATTTATACTATAAAATGACTCATTAAAATTACTTAGAAATACTATAAAATTACTTATTACTTCGTAAAAATGACATTATTAATAGTATTGTTGAAATAAATATTTGAAATTGAAATAAATAAAAACAAATGTTTAAAGTAATAAATGAGTAATAAAAAACGTGAATTTAAAATTATCCCTTTAATGTATGTTTTAAAACACTATTTTCAATTCATTTGTCAACAAAAAAGAAACCATTTTTGACAGGAATCACTATAAATTATCTTTTGTTTATTACACTTTATTCAAAAGATTAATTTAAACTGATAACTTGACATTTGTCCACGGAGTATAATACTCCGTGCATTTGTCATTTGGTTATGTTGTGGTTATGTTAAAAATTCAAAAATTGGAGCAACATGTAGACGCATACTAAAATCGTAATTACTGAATTAAACAATTATTGAAAAAACAATTCTTTGCCAAAATAAAGAAAACCACGCTTCCAGATATATGTACATTTATTATAAAGTTCATTCTCTCCGCTCATATACATATACTACATTATCTAGCTTACAAAAAAAAAAATAAAATTGGTCATTCAAAAATAATTGGCTAATAACACACTTGAAAACTGAAAAAGAATACATTCAGATCACTAAAAATTACATTTCAACAAATATTAATTACTTCTTAATTACTTTTTAATGACTCATTACTTTAATTACTTCTTTAAAAGTACTGTATATTATAAAAAATTGTGTATGCGCCAATGGAAAGGCACGTAAAAAGTGCGCCATTACCTTGGTGATAATTTTTTGAAAATTTAAAAGTGAATCCAATTTTTTCAAATGACCTATATCAATGATAAAAAGCGACCACTTCACGCCTGCGTAATATTTTGAATCGATGTTCAAAATTCGTCTGATGCAAACACATTTGATTCGGTCTCACAATAAATCATTTTTTTTTATAAATTGCTTTCAAACTTAAGAATGCTCTAATGTCTCTTAAATTCTATAATGTTGCTGTCTAAAGTCACGTACGAAGCAATATGAACAAATAGAAATCCGGCGAATTATCGAAATATTTTAACAACACGGGTCCTTAATTACTTAACTTATGTAATATTTAATTATGGAACAATTTCTAGGGCTATTTGTTAAAAGACATCGGTTTACCCATATCCATTTCAGGCATCATCATTTGTATGTGATTATCAATTATCTGGAACAATTCTTGAGGCTGAGGTATTCTTCCTGTTTCCAATTTGGACCAAACAGGAACATCTGCAATTTAAATTAGATGTAAATTAAAATGGAAATCAAAATGTAAATTGAAATGTAAATTATTTTCATCCAGATATTTTCTGGGACTTTTTTTTAAATGCACTTAGAAACATTTTTTTAAACACTTTAGAACTTTGAAATAATAGTTCTAATTTTACCATTCAAGTGGATTTCAAAGGCCCCAGAAGAAATCAGCTGACCCTCGATAGCGTTGCAGATAAAAAAGAGTAAAATGCTAGCGTAAAGACGATTGTCGATGCACCATTGCCAAACAAACGGAGCTGGCTGACCAATCCATTGGAAAATATTAACTCCACTTAGAATTAAAACTATGACTAGAATTTTCGCTATACCCTGCAAAAGAAAACATTTAATTTATTTATTTACACGTAGAATAAGACAAGCAAAATAAATGTTAAAAAAATGTAAAAAACAATTCTTCCCTATGAGGAAGCAAAATGAAAAATTACTTACCAAAAAATGCGCTACGAACATATTATAACCTGGAGGTTTGTAATTTTCTCCATTTATCTGTAATTCAGGGTACTTTTGTCTCAAAATACTAACATATTCCTCGAAAACTTTTCTGTACCCACAGGAATAGCTGAAACAAATCCATTTGTTCAAAAAATTGACAGCAACATTAAATGAAACGATATTAATAAAAAGAAACTGCTGTAGTAATTATCGTAATGAGATTTCAAGTATAATTTCGAATAAATACAATTTAGTAAATTTAATTTTGATAAAATCGAATTTGTACAATCATTATATATGTACAATGATTCTACATCATTAAAAACAAAATCTATTTTTTACTCGCTTTTTTTACTCCCTTTTTTTACGAATCGTACGAATGAATCGTAATTTTAATTATTCTAGTATTATTATTTATACAATTTTTTTATAACTCGAAAAGCGTGTATATCCCTTAATAGCCACTAGGTAACAAAATACAATCCTGTAAAAAATTGAATTAAGGATTAATTAATTAAGAAATGCTGATGCACGATATGGAAACATAACCTCTCAAAATTTGACACTTTCGCGTTTAAATAAAAAAGAAAAAGCATTCCTGTAGTAAAATGGAGAAAGTTAACAAGGTTTAATAATAATTAATACTCACCAGTAAAAGAAATTTAACGTAGGTCCTGATTTTGAGCCGAACTTGGTTAAAGGAATGTCTTCGTTTCCTTCGATTCTCGAATCAATGACACAAAAAAGAACGATAAAAATACAAGAAATTAATTTTAACGAAGGCATATTCGAATTTGCATTAAAATAATAATTAAATTAAATAAAGCGACGTAAAAGCGATTTATTTACGACGATAAGATATCCGGATTGTGCAAACAAGTGTGATGAGATGAACAATCGGCTTCAAAATGTCAAAGAGAAAGTGAATTTCATCACAGAGAGTAATGCCAAAAATTGGAATTAACCTTCATTTTTTCACAAATTATCACAAATTTATTTAATAATCAATTTAATAGTATATATTAATTGTTAACTCGCATTATTGTCCAGACTTGTGAAATTTATTAATTTACAAAGCGACCTCTGCCGGCTTTTTGAAACCTAGAGTTTATCTTTACGCGCATCATTTTAAATGCAAATTTAAAGATTTTCTGAAAGCTAATTGTTATTTTTTGTAAATGATAATTAGATACTTCGACAATGTTTTTTGCAAAGTTTCGAATATTTATTCCATCTTCAATTACTGTCAGAAATATGGGTAAGAGGACAATATTACTTTTTGTAAACATAACCTTACCTTTGGCTTATTTTCTTTTGCCCTTTTATTAAATTTTCAGTTTATTTTTAATAATTACGACATAAAAATACATTTTTGCATTACATTTTATCATTAGGTTATCATTAAACCAGAGGACAATTTTTTAAAAGCTTATTTTATGACTGAAATATGAATTTTTCACACAATTTAAATCGTTACAAATTTATTTTGTAAGAACAATTTCTTTTTGTGATAAAAAGTAAAATAATAACATTTGTAAAAAACTTATATTTCTGTACTTATTTCAGCGACAGTCAAAAGATTTTATAAACAAGCGACAGTAATATCAAACGGAAACAAATTTGAAATTGCCCTCGATCACAGAAAATTGAAAACTCCAAAAGGAAAAGTTTTCGAAGTTTCCAGTGAACCTTTAGCTTTTGCAGTAGCTGTAGAATGGGAAAGTCAGAAGGACATAATTAATCGAAGTACAATGCATTTGGTAATGAAGAAAATTTAACATAAATTACATACTTATTTATTATTTACATCAGCAAAGTAACATTACAATTTGTATTAACTTATACATAAACTACTAATATTCAAACTATTGCCGCTGCCCTTTAATAAAATTATTTCACACAAAACATGAATTTCCATCTATAACAGAATTCTATAATTCATATCTTTTTTAAAACTTAATATTTCTTACGTTTATTCGAACAAAATCATCAGTATACTTTTTTAGCAACTTCAAGAAAGTAATTTTCTATTTAGAATCAAAATCGTTTTATACTGAAGATATTCAAAAAATAAATGATTTATTTTAAAAAAATGAATGATATATTTTAAGGAAATGATATACTTTAAACAAATGATATATTGTAAAAAAATGAATGATACATTTTAAAAAAATGAATGATACATTTTAAAAAAATGAATGATATAGTTTAAAAAATAAATGATATATTAAAAAAATAAATAATATATATTAATAAACTAATATTAAGATATTAATTATTTAATTTTATTAAACTAACATTTAATTTTCAGACCTCTTTATGCAACACAGTTTTGGACAATCCCCACAATAATAAAAAAGAAGATATTGTTTCAGGAATTGTTTCGTATTTGGAAACAGACACGGTTTTGTTTCAATCTAATGTAAGAAAACATTCGTCACATTTTTTATTTTACCTATGAAACGCTGACTTTTTAAGAGTTAATTTTCGAATAGAATCTGATAGAATAAGCTTCGATGTAAATAATAAAACAAATAATACAAGATAAATAATAAAAAAACACAAAATAAATAATAAAACAAAAAATAAATAATAAACAAAAATACAAAATAAATAATAAAACAAATAATAAATTTGTGATTAAAATGAAGATAAAAAGGTAATTTAACAACTAGATAAATATTTGAAGAAATGAAAATCTTTGTTTTAGAATGAGGAAGAATTGTATAATCTCCAGAAAGAAAAATGGGATCCGTTGATACAATGGTTTTGTGATCGATTTCAAACAGACATTGTTAAAACGCGGAGTATAGAAGCTCCAAAAATAACGCCCGATACAAAAAATGTCTTAATGAAGCATCTAATGTCGTATAATTTTGAAGCTATTCACGGTAAGATTATATCCCGCTGATTATAAATCGTATAAAGCTTTCTAAAAATGCAAACAGATCCAATTTGTGTTTGCAATTAGAAATAAAACTTAATTAAAACTTAATAAAAATCTAACAATAAAATATTAAAAATTAACTTCAACTTGTATATAAAAAAATAGTTTGTTTTTTTTTAAAATCGCTTTTCAAATTTTCAAATCTAGGAAATTATACAAATTATTATAAATTATTATAATTATTATAAAATTATTACATTCATTAAAGATAGTAAATAAATCTCTGTCTCGTCTTATTTTTTTTAAAAAAAATTGAATATTCATTATAAAATATGCTTTTGGTAGCTGCTATTTGAATAGGAGCTACAGTTAGCTATTTTCTATTTATTTTACTATATCTTATTTTTATGATTATCATTAACATTTTCAGGTTTTAAATACGGCGTTGATACCATAAAATCCGTGATTTTGACACTAGCTGCATCTGAAAGTATAATTAAGGTCGAAGAAGCCGTAGCTCTTTCACGATTAGAGGAAGAATATCAGGTAGTTTTTCTTTACTTTTGGAAAATATTTTTCTCTCTAATGATGGATGTATATCTAACTGATATTTTAAACAAAATTTAAACAAGAATTAGAACGAATGGAATTTTATATTTAAATGGCGAAAATAGAATATCGTCTTCAATTTATGGCCTTGGTAATGAAATAAAATATAGTATGAAATAAAATATAGTATGAAATAAAATATAGTATGAAATAAAATATAGTATGAATAAAATATAGTATGAATAAAATATAGTATGAATAAAATATAGTGTGAAAAAAATATAGTGTGAATAAAATATAGTATGAATAAAATACTGTATGAATAAAATATAGTATGAAATAAAATATAGTATGAATTGCTAGTAAATTTGATTTAAACAAATTATTGAAATTTGCAGATTAGTCACTGGGGGTGCGTGGAATGGTCTCACGAACTTAGTAAATACGATTTACAATCACGTTTAGCTTCTTCAATAATTTTCATTCACTTGAACTCCAATTCGAAGACCTCTCAACCGAAACTAGATGAAAGTAGAAAAATGCAGTTATAGAAAAGGTATAAAATCTCTTACCATTCTCTTGGTGCAATTTATGAATCTAGCGTATTTTTTACGTATTAAATCGTTATTAATCAAATTTCTGGCACTTTGGTGAAGTACAGTTTACTGAAGGTTTAGAACAGTCGGCTCCTTCCCAGTCTTTCATACAAATGCAGCTGAAAGAAATTTGTATTCATGTTTTGTTGTCAAAGAGACAAAAAAGTGGAAAGAGAAACAAATTACGAAAATGGTGCATCGTAAAAAGAGAAAAAGAGAAAAAAGGAAAAAGAGAAAAAGAAAAAAAGAGAAGAGAAGAAGAGAAGAAAAAAACAAAATTTATATTAAAGGAATACAAGACTTTTATCAATTTTACCTGTACGTTGGACCGTGATTTAAACAAACGGCACCATTTTTACACGAGTTGTGCGAACACTCGTATCGTTGACATTCACCTACTCCTCTTCCGGTTGCTGGACTCGATTTAGTGATCGGGAAGACATTATTTCCTGTGCGTAACTCGATATCATATATACAACCCGAAAATCCCGTATGGAGGGGCAAATCATGAGGAAGATTGTCAAAATTCATCGATTTGTGGCCTCCTAATTAAAGAGAATGTTTATTAGCTAAAGAATAATTCCAATAAGTAAGAATAATAATAAACAATGCTTCCCTGTGAGGAAGCAAAAACAATAAAAAGAAAAAAATAATCAAGAAAAAAGTACAATTCGGTTTAAAAATTTATTGACAAAGAAACTGAAAAGGAAATCTTACCAACGTAAAGAATCGGAGAAACATCTAATCTTGTCATAGAACCAGCAGTCTGTCCAGTTACGTTTCCAATTCCTTCAATTGAAAGCCATGCTTCTTTTCCTTTTCTCCCTGCTCGGAGAATATGAACTCTGCGAGTCTTCATATTTAGAGGATTCTGGGAAAATATCCTCCGAATCCCTAGAAAATGATTAAAATTTTGATAAAGATTAAATTACAGTGTTTATATAAAATTCAAAAGATTTAAATTATTTCACCTTTCGATTTAAAAATGAAAAAGCTTTGTTATGAAAAGAAAAGAAAAAATAGGGAATATTGGCAAGAATGATTTGAAAGAAGGAACTTGAATAATTTGAAATATTTTATAAAAGCTGGAAAGGAAAAGCAAACTTTGAATGGATTTGAATTTGAAGACACTGACAAATAATAATAATGATAATAATAAAAAAAATAGTGAATAAAGATAATATAGTGAATAAAGATAATAAATAAATATAGTGAATAAAGATGATAAAGATGATAAATAAATATGATAAATAAATATAGTGAATAAAGATGATAAATAAATATAGTGAATAAATATAATAAATGAATATCCTAAATAATAATATTTAAATAATTTCCGTGTTTTCTAACCAGAGCCTAAATCCCAAGTCAGCATTACATATCCACGAACGAAAGTTATTGAAAAGTGATCATTAATATCAGCTCTTGTTCCAGTTTGTCCTAAATAAGCGATGAGAGAAATTTGCTCTATTGTGTGAGGTAAGAGACTAAATTTCAGTTCCATTTCGTCTCTTATTGCACCAGAAATTCCATAAGCCATGTAGGATGATAAACCTGGAGTAAATACTGAAAACGACGGCTGCACTATCGCAAAATCTGGAAAAGAATAAATTTGATTGAAATTATACAATTCGCAATTAATTAAAATTTAAAATGAAGTTCTGCAAAAATCCAGAGATTCACGGAAATTTGTAATTTTAGATTATTCATTATTTTTCACCTTCTTCGCAAAAAAGACCGTGCATTCCAAGAGGACAAATGCAAATAAAAGTTGTTCCTGGATATGTTATGCAGGTGGCTCCCAAGTGACAAGGATTATTATCGCATGCTGATTTTTCGCAAAAATCTCCTGAAAATCTGTTGAAAATTGTTTCGTCATAAAACAATGAAGTGCAATTTACTATGAATTGTGATTTAGAATGAATTGCAATTTACAATTAATTACAATTTACAATTAATTACAATTTACAATGAATTGGCAATTTACAATTAATTGCAATTTACAATTTAAATTGCAATTTACAATCCTAAATTTTAAGTTACATTTACATTTTTCTTATTTTAGTGTTTAGATTAACATACATTTAATTTACTCTTAGGGAGAGAATAATTAAAAATTTATCATTTTTGTTTTCTTTACCCCAGTGGACATTTGCAGCGAATTACTCCATCCGTTTCCTCGCAGGCGCCAGAATTTCTACAAGGGCTTGTTAAACACAAAAACGACGTGCACTCTTCCACTTGGAAAATTTCTATCGAGTCTGTAGCAAAATTACTCTCAACTTCATTTAGCTGGAAATGAATTAATGAAGATTTGAATTAATGAAGATATAAATTAATGAAGATTTGAATTAATGAAGATTTGAATTAATGGAGATTTGAATTAATGAAGATATAAATTAATGAAGATTTGAATTGATGAAGATTTGAATTAATGAAGATATAAATTAATGAAGATTCAAATGAATTAATAAATATTGAAAAGAAATATTGAAGATTGAAATGAACTTTGAAGACCGAAACGAACTTTAAAGATTGAAACGAATTGATGAAGATTGAAATTAATTGATGAAGATTGAAATTAATTATTAAAGATTTAAACGAATTAATGAAGATCGAAATGTTTCATTTTATTCAGTACAAAATGTTTAACTTCCGGGCAATTATTTAATTAAGAATGCGCTTCTTGACAACTTCAACACAAATAAAAGAATTTCTTTTTTTTAAAAAGAATTCTTTACTTTACCTTCAGTGAGCTCATACATCCAATAAATCCTAGCGCAATTTCTGGAAAATTGTAAGAAAATGCAATTGGAATTCCGCCTAAATGAAGTCTTGCATTTTGTGGAACTGTGTCATGAGCCGGCAAAATTTGCTCCCCACTCATTGCCATCGTATCATTTAACAACAAAGTTGCTGAACATTTATCTGATTTTTCTTCTACCGTATACTTAAATCTAAAAAATAGCATTCAAAATCAATAACTATAATAATTACACATCCTCTTTTCAAATATTCGCAAATTTTTAATACTTCTGTACATTTCTTCTACATTCTTATTTTTAGAATCTGCTTTAAAAAATAAAGATTTAGAATACTGAAATAGTGAAATATAAATAGTGAATAGAAAGAAAAAAAGTCCAAAATCGCACAATTTGAATACAGTCTCATTTTTGATGAGAATGTAAAAATGATAGAAAATTAGTTATGGAAAACTAATTGTAGAAAATTATAGAAATTTATAAAAAATTGTAGAAAATTATAGAAAATTATAGAAAATTATAGAAAATTATTGAACATTGTAGAAAATTATAAAAAATTGTAGAAAATTATAGAAAATTATAGAAAAATGTAGAAAATTGTAGAAAATTGTAGAAAATTATAGAAAATTAATTAAATTGAAAATTTCTTTTTGATAAAGTCACCTCATTTTAATGTCCACATTGAAGCCATTGTTGATTGGTGAATCTATTTCTCCGAAGAGCATTGTTTGAACACCACAAGAAAATTGAAATTTCAATTGACCCATTTCTGTGTAGAGAAAAACAAATCTCTCGTCGTCGAAAAATGCGTGCGCGATTATTCCACCTTTTGATTTTGTTTTTATTGTTAATGAAAGGTGAAAAGTGCCATTTTCTCCAAATGGCACTTGTTTTCTTATGTAGGATTTCCCGTTAAAGGCTGCGTTTGTTATACTCGATGTAGTTTTACAATTGTTTTCGTAACTGCAGTCGCACTGGAATTAATTTTAATTAATTTAAATTTAATTAATTTTAATTAATTTAAATTTAATTAATTTTAATTGATTGATTGTGATTATTTCTTCTACATTTATTCGTGCAGTCTCACGTTTAACAATGCTTAACAATTTTTTGTCGCATTTTAACACGAAAGT
>WNHD01002240.1:0-15616 GCA_011057455.1 Ganaspis sp. Gsp50
ATTGTCACTTTTGGATACGGGTACCCACAAGAACAAACTTGAATTGCAGGTTCAAACCTGTAACCTTCTCACTTTATCTTTGTCTATTTCTAAAGATGTTCCAGATAGTAACTTTTATAATTTCACTCTTAGCAGGTAGTACATAAGTTTGACGCTGCGTGCTGCTGCTATTGTTTCTCTGCTGAAGCGCCATCACCGTGGCTTGATTCTGCTGCACAACCGCCATCATGGCCGCCATAAACTGCTGCACGTCCCAAGGAGCCGGGGGAAGATTTTCTTCTCTATAAGCATTTTGATTTCCCTGAGCTCCACCATTTTGATTCAACTATGGATAGACCTTTCCATTTCAAGTCGGAAGTATATTACACGCATGCGCAACATTCATTTGTTTCGGCCCTACAAAATGTTATCATAAAGGAGTAAAAGAGAATACATGTCATCTGTCATTTTTGCTCTAATGCTTAGGGCCGAAATTTTTGACGTCTGCGCACTAAAAACTTTGCGAAATGAAAAGGTCTATTATGATTTTGTCCGTTGCGATTTTCCGCTTCTGCGGCAACTTGTTGCTCTCGTAAATGTCTCTGAGCAAAATCTTCAAACTGGTTGGAATTCGCCATTTTACAACATTGTATTGAGCGTCACTTATCACAAAGTTCACTGGGATTATCCCACTTCTGATCTAATATAGATTAATAAAAGAAACAAATTTCACTAAAGCAATTGTTTATTCATTAAAATAAAACACAAGTTTTATTAAGTCTTTCTTGAATCTACAACTTATTATGGACATAAGTCCCGGCGCTGGATCTTTCCTCGATTTCATCTCATCTTTCTCTTCGACCAACTAATCGACCAAAAAATGGTCGTATTCGAGATCATCTTCTTATACTCAGCAAGTGGTGCTGGTATATACATGTTATCGGGGATCAGGTTGAGAGGCGACTCCTCATCAGCAAACCTGTCTTCCGCATTAGTGACACGGATGTGGTCTATAATCACAGCATTTAAGATGCTGGTGTTAGCATGCTGAAATATGCAGAATGGCATTTCCCTGCGGATTCGCGGGTTCTCTGCTTCGAGATCAGCGTACACTCTTTCGACAAGATTTGGAAATGTTGAAAAATCCATGTTCTGCGAGTAGATCCTTTGTACGGGATCCGTCCCAAGGAAGGGCCTTGCGTTCAGAGTGGCTCATCAATAATAGTCTCACTCTTGGCTTTCTTGATTCCAACGGTCTCCGCAGGATCAGTTATCAGTTGTGGCCTGGTCTCCGTCGTCTTTGGAGTACCACGTCCTCGTCCCCTCCAATTCCGCGATCGCTGTTGTTGTTTCGCGTTGGATTGTTGCGGTTTTGGTTCAAACTTGTGCTGGTCATCATACCATTGGGGCGGGGCATCAGGAGATGGGCGTACCTTATCCAAGTATTCTGCCATCCTTCTCTGGCTTCGGTTCATAGATTCATCGAGCAATCGCTCCCTGCAACAACGCCCTCTAGAACTTTGTTCTGCGCACGCGCACTTGACTATGCATTTAAATGCGTACTATTCAACGGATTAACCATTCCTCACAATAACAAATAATAATGTCTAACAGATATATGATTTTGAAGTCTCGAAATATCACACAAACAAGTCCTTAATGTCAAATCTTCCGGTCTAAGTAAGTACCTCACGTGCCGGAAAAAACACAAGGCTAACGGGCGCGAACCCTCGATTCACTACCGCACTAGGCATTTTCCAACTTAGATACTCAGTCGGTGCAAAGTCTAATTAAATTTTCATATTATAATTAAATTATTATACTTTAAATTTGCAACACGATTTCGTCATTAAAAATACTGAAATATTTCTTCTTGATTTGTGGAATCAATAAAGCAAAACTCGCTGCGCATAATTTAAAAATAGTTGAGAGTTTTCTTAGAGGAAAACTTTCTTATCTCTTGTGCAAATTATCACGTAATTATACATGTAAATAAGAAAATTCGTTTCGACTTTTCTCTCATGAATTTATATACCTCTTACGATGTAGAAAAAAAATTGTGAATTTGACTTCTTACTCTATTCGTGTAAATATCTTGTTCTAAGCCAAATTCCTGTGAAATATCACTTTCTTCGAAACGCACACTTTATCATTGTTTTTCATGTTTAACTTTTATGGAACATTTTGCCAATTCGAAGGCGTGGTGATATTTCAATAATGGATGAGCTGGTGATTTTTTTTACAAATCTGTAATGTAAGTTCCTTTATTAGAAAATTGTAGCTAAATAATGTAAAATTAAGCGTCTAATCAACAATTCAGCGTTCCTGATTTTTTGAGATGGGAATTCATTTACAATTTCGTTTACAATTAAATTTACATTTAAATGTAATTCATTTACAATAAAAAAAAAATACTATTGTAAAAAAAATATTCGTAAAAATATTGAAATATATTTCTTCTTTTTTTAAAATTTTGTTAAATCAACAAATTGGTAAAACTTGGATTAAACAAGAAAAGTATGTTTAACTACGAGAAAATTGAGATTTAAAGTAAATTTAGGTTACAGTGCAAAATAGCGACCGATTCTTGAAGTTAGCTACGAACGCACTACAAATAATGGAGATTTTAATTGTTGAAGTGTGGTTGAAGTGTCGGGGTGGTTTGGAGGTTATTTTGATCCATTGATATTTGTGACTAACTTCAAGAAGCGGTCGCTATTTTGCACTTTAACCTAAATTTGATAATTTAAAAAAGTTTGAAGAAAAATTAATTAAAATTAATTAAAAATTTGTAGAAGTAAATTTTAATGAGAAAGTAGACTTCTTAATTAAATGTTTATTATTATATTAATTAAATTTATTTAGAATAAAATTATACTAATTGAATGAACCAAGGTTGCTCGATCGTATATTTTTAAAATAGTAATTGACAATTTGCGTGTAAAAATAATAATTTATACACGCAAATTGTGAATTACTATTGAGAATTGTGATCTCCCATCTCAATTTTATTTAAATGAGAAACTGCTGACTATTTAAACTCCGAAAGTTAAACTTCCATGGAAGATTAATTGTGTGGACTGTGTGGTGCCTCTAAATACAAATTTTTGGTAACGATCTTGTCTCTAAAGCGCCTTTCTACAAGTCTGTAAACACGAAACTACTCAAATCTTGTTACCAATTTATTCTCTCGACAGTCAAGTAGTTTTATAAAATTAAAAATTTGCACAGCAAATGTGCTTTCAATGTGATACTGAGTTAATTCTTTTTGCAGAAAAAAAACAATTGTTCACGAAATTTCGTGAATTTTTTTCGTTTAGTAATATTTTCGTAAACATTCTTAATGTGTAAATTTCCATTTAAAAATGTTAGTTTCCATTTAAAAATGTAAGTTTCCATTTAATACTCAACGTAAATTGTTCTTGCCTCAATTTGTCACGATTTAACATTTTCAATTACGTATTTCGCATGATTTTAACAATAATGTATACGCAATTTATGAAAAATCTATTTTGCATGATTGTCGTTAAAGATTCTGTAAATAATTTGTTGGTGATATTTTTTAATCAAATTTCATGTTTTGCTCGTTGAGAAATTTGTTGTGTAAAAATATTTGCGACATGAGCACTCGATCAGTTTTTATAAAAATATAAATGATATGTAAATAGTAAAATTTAAAAGATAAACTCATTATTTTGCAGTTTCGATTCAATCTTAAAATATCGTTGACTCTTGAGCTTGTTGAACGTATTTTACTATTCTCGAAGTTAATCAAAATTCGCTCATTTCTACTAGATGATATAGCGTAATTTTTATATTTAAAAAAATCTTTAGTAAACGTAAGCAAAAGTAGAACTTTAATTAATAATTAAAAACTATA
Source organism: Ganaspis sp. Gsp50 (assembly GCA_011057455.1). Lineage (NCBI taxonomy): Eukaryota > Metazoa > Arthropoda > Insecta > Hymenoptera > Figitidae > Ganaspis > Ganaspis sp. Gsp50. The sequence continues at coordinate 3,860 of WNHD01002240.1, forward strand.
TTCTAAACTTGCCCTATATATATAAATTTCTCGAATTTATAAAAAAAAATAATCTTTCGAACATAAGTTTATGAACTAAATCTTGAATCAAAAATTTTCCATTTTTTTTCAAATTTTCAATTTTTTCAAAAATTTAAAAATTTTTTAAAAAATTCTACTATTTATCATTTGATTTACGAATTTTGTTACTTGTTACCGTATCTAGAAAAATATTCTAAATAATCAAGAAAATGTACTCAAGTACATGTAAGGATCTAATCTCGGTGAGATGATCTCACGTAAAAACAGTTTTAAAAAATAGAGAAATAAAAACTGAACATTCTAAAACGTATAAAGCGTGAATGGAAAGAATGAATCTGTAAAATCTTGTATGTCTTCGAATTTTTATTGTAGCACACATTTCATTCAAGAACAATCAATAATCTTCAATAATCTGCCTTATTGCTTCTCAGAGGAACTTAAATTTATTGTGTAAATGATATTGTACAATTTCACGTAAGATTCTTTTGTACACGACTTTTCGTTTTGTTCTTAATTTCTCACAAGATGTAAAATATTCTACCGATAATGAAAAGTGCAAAAGTAAAAATTAGAAGTAGGTGAATTACAAATCCAATTTAATAATTATTTATATTATGGATGGCTCTCGGTGAAACTGAAAAATATTTCCTTTTTTTTATTTTTAAAGACTTTTTTTGTTAATCGAAAATTCCATCAAATTCCAGAAAAAAGTTTGATTCCATTTTTTATATTTTTTGGATCAAAATGGAATTATTTTTTTAAAATATCGTATTTTTGAGATCAATTTTTTTTAATGGATGTTTTTAAATAATTAAATTGTTTCTTAAATAATTAAATTGTTTCTTAAATAATGAAATTGTTTCTTAAATAATGAAATTATTTCTTAAATAATGAAATAATTTCTTAAATAATGAAATTATTTCTTAAATAATGAAATAATTTCTTAAATAATCAAATTGTTTACTAATACGAAAACAATTTTAGAGATTAATAACGAATACTTTAAAAAAAAAATTGTTTCACCGTGATTCATTTCAGTCTGAACATTCTGTGATAAATAATACTACATAATAATGTACATATTGTAATACACATGTTACACCGAAGTGTTGCATATTTTGCTGAAAATTAGTCTCGTCTGAACTCGTATTTTTTTACCACCAAGAATTTTTATCTCTATAAAAAATGTAATAATTTTGAGCCGAGTATAAAAATCGTAAATTTAACTTTCAGTAAATATTTTTTAAAAATGAAGCTAATAGATCAATATTTAAAATCTTTATTACTCATTTATTGTATTTATTTATATTATTTATACTGAATTTGAATTTGAATAAAAAATTCAAATTCAGTATAAATTTTTAATTTTAATTTTTTTTAACAATATAATAATTTATATATAATATTTAATTCCTATGTAAAAAAACATTCAACAATTAAAATATAAATACATAAATCTGTACAGTGCACTTTAATCGAATAATGTTCAGACTTGACTTTTCTTTGAATTTATCTTTACTCAAGATTTGATATTTTAGGTAACTAATAAACATTAGTTAAAAAGCGATAAATTTTGATTAAAGAAAAATTGCGATAAAAATGATAATTATAATCACACACGTTTATATCAGCACATCGAAAAGCTCAGAAATGTACTATACTTTGGCGGAAATTTGACTATTTTCGCCTCTAAAACGTGTAATTTCCAATATTGATTGTAGTTAAAAGTATACAATAGCTCATTCAGAATTCTTAGCTTATAGATTAATTAAAATCCAAAGGAGAGAAGAAAACTTAAGTATATAGAAAAAAAGAGAAGAACTTATGATTCAGTCTATGTGATTTTATATTTATAGGTATTTACCAAATGTGCTTAATTCATTCTTTACCCAACTATATTCAATTTACAAACTTACATCTTTGTTCTATTCAATTGATTGTGACGAAGTCAATGATCTGAATTATAATATATATACGTGATATTATATATTCTTAACTTTTCAGTGTACTCAAAAATGTTAAATAAACTTGAATTTTTGAATCCGAACTCTTGCTTTTATTGCAAACCTCATTTTCCTACTTTTATTTATTTACTTTTTAAAAAAATGTATAAAAAATTTATACAACAAAGTTATTTGTGAATAACATTATTTTTGTGAAACATTTTTGCGAAAAACATTATTTTAGTGAAACATTATTTTTGTGAAAAACATTATTTTAGTGAAACATAATTTTTGTGAAAAACATTTTTGTGAAACATATTTTTGTGAAAAACATTTGTTTTTGTAAAAGAACGTTTTAATAATTTTTACTTTTAAATGAAATTAATTTTATTCTCACGAACTTTATAAATGAATCAATATATTATTTACAAGACAATTAAAATATGTACAAAATGTACAGACTGTAGAAATTTTAAAAGAAAATATCTAATTCTTCGCTTCATTTTATCCCAATAGTTTACGTTCCTTGAATTGATTTTCGGCCCCTCTGCAAGCTTCCATCACTGATGATATAAAAAATAAATTAAATGTACATTAACCACATTTTATCATTCTTTAAATACAAATAATAAATTTTCGTTAAATTGGTACTTGACAGAAAAGTAGAACCACGTTTATTTCAAAATGTAAAAAAATGTAAAGAAAGAAATATAACTTTTTAAAGTAACTTCTTTTTAAATAAATTGGTAAATTAAAAATTTGTTTGATATATATTATTAATGTGAATTGTTAAAAAATTTCAATTTACCTCGAACAGCGTTTCAGTCGCTCAATAGTTCTCCTTTTTCCCAAAATATCCATCATTTCCGCAACGCCTGGTCCATCCTAGCAAATTTTTTAAATGTTAATTAATAATGATAAATAATAATCAATAATAATAACAAATAATATTTGTAAAAACCTACTGGGGTATACAATGTAAACTAAAGAATAATATTTTTTTTATTTTTATTTATAATAATAATTAATAATAATAATTAATAAATAATAATAAATAGTAATTACATATTAATAGTTAATTATGTTATAAATCAAATAATAATTACATATTAATAGTTAATTATGTTATAAATCAAATGGTAATTACATATTAATAGTTAATTATGTTATAAATCAAAAATATTTTTTCTAGGAGAAAACAATAAGTTAAAAATTTAATAAAAATTAAAAAAAATGTCTCTGTGAGAAAATAAAATTATAAACTGAGACGAAATTCAACCTTTAGTCCACTAAGCAACGAGCGAAGAGTTCTCATTAATTCAGGAAAATGTATGCCTTTGTCTTGGGAAAAATCTCTCAACAAATCTTTTAAGAAGTCTTTCTGAAAATCATCATCTTCCAAATTTTCCAATTTATCGCATAAAACTTGTACTGCGTCTGTTAGGAAAATTAAAGCAGATGTAAGTTGATTGTTACTTTTACAACATTGCATACAGAGTTTTTTTAATTAATTATTTTAATTAAAAATACAAAAGTTAATAAAATAAATATACCAATATTCTTGAGTTCCTTCAACTGTTGATTTACAGACGGAACTATCCACAAAAATTGCAAATCTGGTGAAACCAGATCAGTTAATTTGTTTATTCTATTTTTCGCCCACTTTAAGGTAGAAAGTATGTTATCGTCATCTAATTTTAAACTGCCATCTGCTTTTCTGAAAACATTCACAAACAAATTGAATAATCCAATTTATGATTATAAACTACAAATTTCAACCACAATTGAACTTGAAATTCAACAATTCCAACCACAATTATTGTGCTTGAAATTCAACAATTCCAACCACAATTTTCAATCACAATTATTGTGGTTAAAATTAATCAATTCCAGTTTATAAATTTGTTAAATATAAATTTATTAAGTAACAAAGAAAATTAGTAAAGTAAAATTAGCAATAAAGCAATAATTTTGTAATTAAGGTAAATTTGTTTAATAATAAATTGAAACATTCAAACCAAGAAAGATACAATTATCGGTAAAGAAATAATGTTATCATCTAGTTTTAGAAGATACAAATTTATCATTTTTGATCCTTGTAAATAAATAAATAAATAAATAACTCTAAAAAGAAACAAAAAATAAAAATACGCAATATAAAATACAAACGAAAAATAAAAAATAATGAAAGCTCACAATACCTTTCTGGAAAAGTATCACATACTAAGTTGACAACACTGGAAATGAAGATTCTATTATTTTTTTCATTTTCCAATAAACTGGAAAGCTCGAGCTGATTCAATTCTGTCAATTTATCAGGGCGTAATTTTGAAGAATTAACGTTTATTCTGTCAATTCGGAACTAAAAGTAATTCAAAAATGACGTGTTAAATTTATTTAATTATGTGTTAAATTTAATTAATTATATGTTAAATTTAATTAATGATAAATGTGTTAAATTTAATTAATGACAAATAATGTGTTAAATTTAATTAAAGATATTGAATTTTAGATACGGCTTTTAATAAAGTACCTGCTGTATTAAGTCTTCATAAGTACAACATTTTTGAATTCCTTGCTCTCTTTCAAAGCCACCGCCTGCGGTTGTTATGTAATTTATTAAAGCTACAGGGAAGATTCCATCCTGTCTATAAAATTCGACTCGTATGTTATTTTGTCGTTTAGAAAGTTTTGTTCCGTCGGAATTTAAAATTAAAGGCAAATGTCCATAGTGAGGGGGATCCCAGCCAAAAGCTCTGGAACATTATAAAATTAATTAATAAATTATAATTAATAATAAATTAATTAATAAATTATCAATTAATAATAAAATATGATAAATTAATAATAAAATATGATAAATTAATAATAAATTAATTAATTAAGTATAAAAAATATAGTTACTACACCCTCGACTAAATAATGAATATATGAAATTAATAATAAATTTACAAATAAAATCGTATAAATATACTATAATACAAAAAAACAATACAAAAAAGCTTTACACAAAAACAATTAAAAAAATAAAAAATCGTCACGATTACAATACTTCCTCTACAAGGAAACAAAAGCAATACAAAAAAGGAATGCAAAAAAGTAATGCAAAAAATACAACACTGCGCAAAATTTAATTTAAATTGAAGTGAAATCAGTTTTGTTTTATTTTAATAAACTGACTTGTAAAGTAATAAATGTTTTGGCGTAGAAATCTGCCACTCGACGCCTCTCAAGACATGTGAAATTTCCATAAAATGATCATCGACTACATTAGCAAAATGGTAAGTAGGATAGCCATCGGTTTTTAAAATCACGGGATCTCCTTCATTGGAAACGTCAAACGTTACATCTCCATAAACCAAATCCTTAAAAGGATCCGTTGTAGACGAAAGCTATAGAAACAAATTAATTTGTAAATTAATTTTTATTATACTTAAAAACTAATCCTGTCTTTAAATTGAACTTGAACTTTAAAAAGGCAAGTAAATTACAATTTTTTAACACGCAGTCTTTTTAATTATTATAATTTAATTATTTCAATTTAATTATTTTAATTTAATTTTTTCAATTTAATTATTTCAATTCCATTATTTTAATTTCATTATTTCAATTTAATTATTTTAATTTAATTTTTTCAATTCAATTATTTCAATTCCATTATTTTAATTTCATTATTTCAATTTCATTATTTTAATTTAATTAATTAAATTTAAAAAGTAATCAAGTACCTTAAATCGAATACAATAACTTTCACCCGTGTCTAATTTTTCTTTGATTTCTTCTTTACTCAAATGCCTGCATCTGTTATCGTATTTTGGTTGCTGACTAGCACGAATAGCTTCACGTTTTAACATTTCTAGTCTGCGTTCTGAACAAAAGCAATAATATGCAGTTTCATTTTCCAAAAGCTTTGTAACTTGTTCTCTGAAATATAATTATTTATTATTAAATATAATTATTAAATTAAATTATTAATCGCCATATTAATTATTTATCACCATATTTATTATTTCAAAAATTGTTTTTGTTTTCTAAAATAATTTGTAACTACCGTTAGACATTATTTTCTTTAAACGAAATATTTGAACGAACAAAATACAAAAATTTAATTCTATCGAAGTTGTAATTCATTATAAAGCAAAATTCTCAGCTTTTGAATAATTTTATTTTTAAAATTAAAACGAAATTTCTTACTATACATTACATGTAAATTTAAATAACATAATAAATAAAATACAATAAATAATATAAATAAAATACAATAAATTTACTGTAAATCATACATTAGTATACATGGTAGTATACATTTGTAGTAAAAATATTTTAGCAACGAGAAAATAGTGTCATTTATTTATTAGTTTTTTTATCGTTTATTTTGTCGGTTATTTTTATTAGTTGTTGTATTATTATTTTGTATTAATTTGTATCATTTACTGATATAATTCCAATCTTTTGGACTGAATGTAAGGTCCTGCAGGACCACCTCTAATGGGATCTTCGTCTGGAATAATTCCTGCCCATAATAAATCATCGTGAAGGGTCTCCATTGCACTAGGAACTACCCTGGATTGATCTGTATCCTCAATTCTAAGTATAAAAGAACCATCGTATTTGCGAGCAAATAAATAATTATACAAAGCAGTTCGCAAACCTCCGAGATGCAAAAATCCTAAAACATTAACAAAAATTGAAATTATACAAAATATCAGACCTGCTAAAACAACTGTTCTTAATTCACATCAGAAACATTAAATTAAATTCTCATTGACATGTTTAGATCAAGATTACGAATTCATAAATATTAAATACATTCAAATATTAAAATAAACTTTGACAGATCTTTTGAAAATTAATGATTAATGTTAAAATGAAGCTTCTTTCATTCTTCTTTCATTGATAAAAAACGTACATATGTAATTTATTTAAAGTACATTTAAAAATTCACAAATTTCTATCAGTGGGAAAATGCGTTTTAAAAAAGTGTTTCTAACCTATACACCATTCTCGAATCTAGAAAAAAATAAAAACGCTAACTTAACACTGACATGTGAAATAACTTGTTGGAAAGAAAACTAATTAAAACATGTGATTTTTAATGTAAAATAATTAACAACATTCAAAAATTGAAAGAAAATATAGAAAACATACGTACCAGTTGGACTTGGCGCAAATCTCACACGAACTGGTAGTTTTTTGTAACATCTCTTTTGAATTAGTTGCAGATTAACAATTTTGAGAAAATTGCGTTGCATTATAGACAATATAGAGTTCGTTTTTAGTTAAAATTGCAAAGAATTGTGGGGTTTTTGCGTCTTAGAAAAGCAATAACATAACCTCTCGTTGTACTGTGTTTTGAGAAAAAGACATGAAAAGAACATAATTAATTGTTTTTGCAAGAGATGACTGTTCTTTTTGTAAATATAATTTATTCATGCATATTATCTAACGTGGAAATGTAGTAATACACTATTATTGAAGATATAATTGACCAACAGTATTCTGAATACGCGTGGTTAACAGATCAGCTGATTTTTTTAAAACTCCATTATGACGTCGTAAATGAATTCAAAATTGCAGTATAAATTAAAAAATTCCATAATAATGCATAATTTATAATGATAACAGAATAGAAATAATTTGTAAATAAGAGGATAGAAATAATTTATAAATAATAGAATACAAATAATTTATTGTATAAACTTTTTTTAAAATAAAAATAAATAAAATAAAATTTAAAAATATAAGAGGATAGAAATAATTTATAAATAACTGAATAGAAATAATTTATAAATAACAGAATAGAAATGATTTAAAAAATATGTTTTATTAACAAAAAAATTATTTTAGAAGAATAAAGAACAAAAAAGTTACAAACAAAAAAAATTACAAACGTCAACTGAATCTTTTACAACAGTGATTCTTGAATATTTTAAATATATATTTTATATTATTATTTTTTAATATTATTGCAATGTTAAATAATTAATATTAAATAATTAAATAATTTTGAAAATGTCCTTTACTGGTTTAATAAGATGTTTATTTATAATAAAGGACATTTTCAAAATTATTTAATTATCTATTATTTTTTATTATTACGTATATTGCATATTTAATTAACTTTGTTGCCTACATAGTAATGAAAGGTAAGAAATAAAATAATACAAATTTGATAATAATATACAAGTAATTTTTATTCACAACCGTTATCTCAAACCAGTCGGTGACAATTGTGGTTAATTTCATTTAAGATCGTTTATTCTAATCTATCACAATAGAATTGATTTTCTATAAAAAAATGGGTGCTCTCTCTTATCTCAGAGTTCGTATAGAAATATAATTTGAATTGACACTAAAACTACATTTAAAAATTAAATAGTTTCTGGGAGGACTTATTTTGCTAAACACGCGATAACAAACTACATTCTTATACAGAATATAAATGTACGTAGAGTGGGTGAATTATTTTTTAATTCTCAATCGCTAACTTCTCAATAAAAATAATACCACTCACGACACGAATGGTATAACAAACAATAAAATACAACTATACAATTAACGCCCTATTCTCCACTAATATTCACATTTCTCAATTTAAAAAATCCGCTCCCTAACAAAATTCTAAACAAAAAAGAATCTAACAATAACAGAAAAGAAATTTTAAACAACAATTTGATGGAAGCCAAAAATTAGAGGACCGAGAATTAAAAAAATTCCAATCCTTTAGCCACTCTGATAAGAATTTAATCTGTACAATTTAACGACAATGAAGACTTAAAATAAATTATTTGTTGGATATGTTGAAAAGGCAATGAACCTAAATCTACATATATTTTGGTCCGATCTTTTGTCATTGAAATCTGTCTCCGGAAATGCAGTAATCTTGAGTAGGTTGCTGATAATTATTCGCAAAAGTGCTCTTTTAAATTGTATTCGCGTACAATAATATTGGTGGTGAGAAATTACATTATGTGGATCGCAAAGCGATATTTAAATAATACAATATTAATACAACTTCCAACTTTTCGATTGGAAACCTCTGTACACATTCGGAGTCAAATACTTGTCTTTCTTACCAAATACTTCTAATCTTCGACTACCTATCAATTAAAGTCTTATTTGTACTTAATCCCTAAGAATTAATTAAGAATTTTGCATTATAACAGTATAATAATAAATTGATTTATTGCACTCATTTACTAATCCTAGAATTCCTTCAATGATTTTCCCTTCTCATTTCATTCTCCACACTTTTATTTCAATATAAATTCTTCCCTCAATAAAAGTACTTCCCTTCTTTCAATTTCAATACTTTCTTATCAATACAATATATTTCAAATTCAGAAAATAGTTCAAGAGTTCAATGACTGCGTGATGTAAATTTCAAAAATTAGCCTTTCAAAGGTTCGTTACATTAGAAAATTTCTCCAAATCCTGTCCTGTGGTAAAATTCAGTTTTTTAACTAAGAGCTTTTATAATTAACCATTTTTATAACTAAACAATCTTTATAACTAAAGGATTTTTATAACTAAACGATTTTTGTAACTAAATGATTTTTATAACTAAACGATTTTTGTAACCAAACAAATTTCATAACTAAACAACTTCTAAAACTAATTTTAACTAATTTAGTTTTTAACTAATTTTAAAATAAAAACTCGCTTTTTCGAATTAGACAATATTTACTAAATACTCTGCATTTTCAGTAAATATTCTTCAATTTTACTGAAAATTTCTTTAACATAAAATTCACGACGCTGAAGTTCGCAACGTTTTTTTTTCATTTACAAAATATAAAGAAACAAATTTTTACTATTTTCAAATTTTCTAAATATTTATTTACAATTTCTAAAGATTCTTTTAACATTATTTTTTAAAAAAGTTGTAAATAAGTACGGGACAAATTATTAGTAAGTAAATATTTGCTTTTAAGTTTTTCATAAACGAAAAGAAACGTTGCAAACTTCAGTATCATTAAAATTCTGCACTTTTAGTAAACATTCTTTAATTTTATCCTACTTTTTTTTTGTTAGTGAATACTTTTTCATTTTACTAAACGCGTTCTACTTTCAGTAAATTTCCTTAAACTTCACTGAATATTCTTTCATCTAGTAAATACTTCTGAATTTCATTAATTTTTATTTCTTTCATGTAATTTTAATTCTTCAACTTCTTTAATTTCCATTATGTCTTTAAATTAAATTAAAAACAATATTTTCCAAAAGTTACTGATTTTTCGTAATATATTTTTCGTAATATCTTTTTTCGTAATATATTTTTCGTAATATTTTTTTTCGTAATATTTTCTTCGTAATACTTTTTTTCGTAATATATTTTTCATAATATTTTTTTTGTAAAACTTGCTAATTTTTAGTAAAAGTAGAAAGTATTAATTTACAATCGACTAGTACATGGAATTAGAAATAATTATTAAATAAAATTTCCATTTAAATTTTAAAATGAAAAAACAAATTTTGAAAATTAAATGTTCAGTTAAGAAACTTGATGGAGATTGGAGAAATTTTCTGCGATTGAACCCTTTGGAAGCAATAGTGTGATGAGCCTTGTTTTACTTAAAATCTAAGCACTTCATCGAGTAATAATTTAGTATAATAAATAGACGTTCGTAAACGCTTAAGTACTCTGTTTAAAAGCGCTTCTTTTAATCTCTTCCCAACAACTGATTTCGACAACGCCTTTGATTTCGCATCATCGAGAAACACATTGTCACAGTTTTGTGTGCTTCACGCTGTCCGTCCAATAATTTTGTATTGTCATTGCCTCCAATGAATTTAGGAACGAGTCGTTGTCTAGACTATACATCTCTTCCGAATTATCCTGAAAAAATAATTTTATTTTTATTTTATTCACAAATTTACGGGTAGAAACCCTTTTAAATACCCTTTTAAAAACCCTTTAATTTTTTTAAAAATAAAATAATGTAACCAAATGCAAAAAAGATCACCGACATTGAGTATTATTATTTTCCAACAGGGTGTCTGCAACTAACCGAAAAAAAAAATTCCCTGATATTTCCAGATTTTTCAGGTCTCTTCAAATTGTTTTTCCAGGTTTCAAAAATGGATAAAATATGTTACAAAAACTACATTAGTTAACTTTAATTTTGTATTTAAAGAACAAAATAATTATTTTGAATTTATAAATAAAAATTTTAAAACACATTTTTTATTAGTTATTCTGCGAACAAATTGACAAATAAAATATTACAACAACTTTTTTAACGCAAAAATTTCTGCTTTAATACAAACAGCTTCGTTCAAAACCTACTGTTTTTTCTTCAAATATTTTAAAATTGTTTATTAATCATTGAGAATTTGTTGATTGCTCATTCTCTTTTTTCTTATTTTATTTGTTCTGTTTTAAATCATCCCTATATTATCTTAACGACATTTGAATATGTATGGCAATAATTTTTTGTCGGTATTGTTTCAAAACTACAAAATTGTGGATACCAAAAGTATTTTTTAACAAAACATGGAATAACAGGGATCACAGTCGTTTTTTCGTTCAATTTTAGGTGCAAAAGGGGATTTCTAATTTCAAAAAAGGGGATTTTTATCCATAAAAAAGAGGATTTCCGAAAGAAGAAATAAAAAGATAACATTGTAATATTTCAAACTTATTTGAAATATTTTAAAGAACTCTGAAGTATTTTAAATCCTATAAAATATTTTTGAATCTTTATTTGATATTTCAAATACTAATATTTCTTAATTCTTTGAACTATTTTGAAGTATCTCTTAATATTTTCAAGCATTTTTAATTATTTTA